>BLSH010418757.1:1289621-1315612 GCA_018402905.1 Glandirana rugosa | reverse complement strand
ACCGAATCTTACAGGATCTTCGTTGCTAATCAAGTCCTCGTGATAAAAATTTTCGGAGTGTCTTCCAAAAGACTGTAGATGTGCTCAGTTGACTTGTGTATGTCCTTTTAACCAGGTCCCCGTCCATGACCGTTTAGATGGTGATCGTAAAAAGTCCCCATTTTTATTGTATCCCGAGCTGAACGTCATCCTCAGCACTTCTCTGTATTCGTGTCATTAATATAATACCGTTATATAGAGGATAAATTGACTACTTTTTCTACGTTAGACCGACTAACAACATCTTTTTCATCAGTTAAATAGGAGATATATTGCCATAATATAATTACTGTGCTTATGTCTCTTCACGACTCCTACTGCAAGTCGAGCCCTATGTTATTTTTACCCCTGAAAAATGCTAGTGGTAGATTTGCCAGTACCTGCCCCTGGACCAATTTTCCTGTATGTGTTCAGTTGACTCGTGTAGATGTCAGAAAACCTTCTGTGAGGCTTTTAAAAATAGTGCTCCTGAACTAATCGTTGCTTCTAGGACATTCTAAGCCATTAAGGTCTTCTCTAGGTGGCAATTAGACGCACCCAGTAGAATAAAGTGCAGCGATTTTCAAACTTGCAGGTAATTCTGTGCAAGTAGATAAACATTGTTACAGTGTGAGTGTACACTTTGGTCAAATAGAAGTGGTCATGATGGTCAGGCGGCAAGTTCAACGGCAAGCAGATGCCGTACCAGCTAATTTTGCTATGATGGCGTCTAAGCTTTACTGCTGACACATCTGAATGCATGGACGATTTCCCAAGGTACCCAGAATATAAATACATTTCACCCATTTCTGCTGATTAAATAGAAATGGGCAACAATTTTGCTGTTTAAGTTAACTTTAGTCTGTAGCAGACATCCCCAGTGAGAAAGTTTATTGACTGGGCTATTTTTTCTGTTCGTTAATACCATTGAAAAATCTTTTCCTAAATGTGTTTGTTGAACAGACAGATATACCTGATCATATGATAGAAGTATGCATATTGTTTTTTCCAACAAAAGGAAGAGGAATGTCACATGCCCTTACACAGACCTTAAGTCTTGGGGAGCAAAAATAAGGTGAGTACATGTTGCTGGGAATGAGGGCATTAAAGAGAGCCTGTTGCTTTGCCATACATGAACATGGGTACTTTAAAATGCATGGATGACACGGGGAGATTATTTACTAAAGGCAAATCCAGTTTGCACTGCAGGCTGTAGATCTGAGGGGAACATGCAAGGAAAATAAAAAACAGCATTTTGGCTTGCACGTGATTGGATAATAAAATGAGCAGAGCTTCCCCTCATTTCAGATCTTCCCCTCAGATCTACAGTGACTGCACTTCTACGTGCACTTCCAAGTGCACTAGCAGTGCACTTGTAGTGCAAAGTGGATTTTCCTTTAATAAATCAACCCCAGAATGTTTATCTAAAGTATTTACTACTCCATTTTGTGAATATGGCAAACATACTCCTCTGTGTATTTACTGATCTGGATCATTAATTCTGGAGTTTTCAAAACTCATATGGTTACTAGTGGTTATGTACTTATCTTGTACTCTTACAGTTATCAGTATATGTGTGCTGTTCTTTCAAGCAGTGTTAATTTTGACGTCAAATTTCAATTTATTTTTAGTCATAGTCTTTGACTAAAATGCCATTTTAGGTTTAGTTGTATTTTAGTCATCTGAATTCTTTTAGTTTTAGTCGACTAAAATCTCCAGTACCTTTTTAGTTGAATAAAATCTAGTGGGTTTAGTTAAATTGTAATGCATTATTTAAGCATTTCTCTAGAATTTCCAAACTCACCATACTGTATACTCCTGGAGTGAAAATCTTATTTATGGTATTAAGGTTTGAACATGCACTACAGGCACAGATTTAGCTGTTGCAATATATAATCAGTGTTAATTTTTACGTCAAATTTCGATTTATTTTTAGTCATAATCTTGATTAAAATGCCATTTAGTTTTAGTTGTATTGTAGTAATCTGAATTATTTTAGTTTTAATATAATTTTAGTCTACTAAAATAGTGTTAATTTTTGTTGATGAAATTAACACTGCTTGCAAGGATCCTATATGTGCACCTGCACCTCTAGTCCACCATAGTCAACCAACTGCTGTTTAGGCACAAGAGACATATTTTCTTCATTCCTAAGCTAACCCAGGAACCTCTAGACATGGAGTTTTTTTTTATTTTTGCCATATAATGTCATGTATGTGATCTAAACATAAATATATTCCCCAGAACGTATTAATAACCATACAATCCTGGATGTACAAGTGTATAGTGATATGTGAAGATCCCTTGTCCTGTACTTAGAATGCATTACTTTCTAATAAATGAACTAAAACTGAAAGCATCATTACAAACATAGCACAGATCAAAAAAGTGCACACAATAAGGCTATAGGTGAGAAGGCTGCTGTCTTCAGGTCATAAATTTACATTAAACCATTGAATGGATGTAGCTTACTATTCGGCAGCTGATTCAGCTTGGCAAGTATGGGCAAAGACTATAGCAGCTCATTGCCACTCAAGAGCTAGAATGGACAAGCTGTGGTGACTGTGGTTCTTATTAATCAATGTGAAGAATGTATAGTATCTTGCTTGCTTCTGTAATTTACACAAGATGAAATAAAGTGTTCTTACATGACCTCATATGCAAGAATGATGTTAGAAATGGATTGATGAGCATATTTCTGCAATAATGAAAATCAGAAATAGAATCTCTATAACAGAGACACGCTGGAGATGAGGCGCAGTGTAAAACACTAACAAGCTGACTTGGGATTGTTCATTTCTTGTACTTAATTATGCTGCCGCCACAGGGAAGCCCATCCACTAGGCTCCTTTAATATGTTTTACATGATGTCTCTGTGCAGTTAATGATGAAGTACTGCTAGTGCAGGTAATAAGGGAATCCAAGATCCTTTTCTGAAGACACTTGAATCACCACTATGATCAGAAAACAGCATCTCATGAGAACAGCTATGGCAGCGATCAGTTATTTCTCTCAATGATGAAGATGAGTCAGTGAGCTATGGGATGCTTAGTAATCCTTAACAACAATGGACTCCATGGCATTTGTTAAGAGTGCAGATAATGTCATCTTGACATGAAATGTTCATCTTATTTACAATCAGAGACGGACAATCCAATGCAAGTAATAGGAACCACTGACAGGAGAGAGAAAAATAAAAGTTATGAGTAGATATATTTATATTCATGCTTCTTTTGTAGTACGCCATGGTGTCAGAACGAGAACATGCTTGTCAAACATCGGATAAGGGAGATTCTCTGAAGAGAAAGCAGCAGTTTGCTGAAAGGCTGGGCTGCAGGATACTCCATTAGAGAGCTACTTTAACTTCAGCAGACACATAAGATTCAAGTGTTCATTGATCCAGTTGCTTCCTGCAGCTATGGCATGTCAGCCACAGGGCGTTTCTGTTTCAAAGTGTCAATCAGGGACTGGACGCCCCGTTTTACACTAGTTGTGACTCTTCGTGTCACTGAGTCTGCAGGAGGTGGTGGAGGCTGAGCCTTCAGGGATGGAGGCCTGGCAACCAGGCACTTCTGATACCGCAACTACAAGGGAACAAAGCACATGTTAGTGGAGGTATGAACCTTAAAATCCAACTTCATCAAAAGTATATTTTTTGGTTTTAGATAGATAGGGAAAGAGAAGAATGAATGCTGTTTTTTTCCGTTTATGTCCTAATTCCAGTTATTTCTGATACTCATTAATTAGCCAGAAAGAGATGGCAAATCTCACCTGTTTGGGCAGCACAAAAAAATATTCTAATCTTCCACCCCTTCCTCATTCAGAAAGTAAGTATAGATAAAAAAAGTTTAAGATGCATTCATTATTGTTACACAGCATCTTAAAACAAAACTTCCATATTGACAATGCCATTAACGATATAAAGAGTTTTATGTATATATATATATATATATATATATATATATATATATACTGTATATTGTACTAACAGGATAAACTGTCAACATTTTCTCTGGAGCTCAATACAATCTATGACTTACAGTATAGATACATGCAGCAAGAGGCTTGTGAGCCTGTAGTTTATTATGTTACATTGAACTTTGGAAAGATTGAATTACAAGAAAATCCCCTCACCATGCAGGCTGCTTGCACAGCTTCGGAAACATTTCCTGCATTAGGCTCACACCAGAAGACATGAGTCTCAAAGTGCTGATTTCCAGTGTCCATAATAAAAGCGAATGTGTGAACGTCTTTGCCAACGCCCATGAAGGACAGGAAGCGAACCCTGCATTCCACCAAGACCTCTTCATCCTGCCAGACAGAACAGATTAGAAATACATAGTGGCAATTTCACATATTATAGGTAGCGCTGAATAGATCAAGTTAAAATGCTTTTGTAAAACGGTTACAAGAATCATCTGTGAGTATTTGTAATTTTCCAGCAGCCTTCAAAGTGACTTTGGGCTAGAATACCATTTCACTATTCTGATTCTGAAAAAAATGCTAATTTCTCTGGGATGTTGTGGAAAGTTGGCTTTTTGTACCTTAAAATCTATTTCTTTGAGTTAATTGAGGGGCACAGAACTCAGACAATTGGATTATACTCCCTACAGAGGGATTTGCACAATGGCACATGAAAAAAACAGTGACCAGACCGTATAACCCCTTCTACTCCCAGCATGCCTCATTTTTATACAAAGGAGCTGACAGAAGGACTTTACACCAAAAAATGGCACAAGATGAGAACTGAACATCAACCTGGTAAAACTTAGAGAACCTGTGAACAGAAGACCAGGTGGCAGCTTTGAAAATCTGGGGAAAAGGCCTAATAGAGGAAAGGGTGGAAACCACTCTTTAAGACCATAAGCTTGAACATCAAGTGAGACACAGTGGAAGCTGAGATTGGCAATTAACCCTTAGCTGAACAGCTAGCTCTGAAAAGGGCAGACTGAGCCCAGCCCTGACAGTCTGGGACCCAACATGTTGTGCTGCAAAGCAGGGATTATGAAGCCCAGGGTACATGGCTGGGCCTTGAATACCCAAAAACTAACTGCTGGATGCAGGAGAGGTTCAGGCGTCCACAGTTGACCAGATCAGGTAGAAGAGTGAAGCGCATATGTACACACCACTCCACCTAAGGGATGGCCTAAGCGCTCATACCCTCAGCATTAAACCTTTCTGTCGCAACCAACACAAAGAACAGCGGTAACAATGGCGCCCAACTGTCTAAGGCCTCATGCACACTGGACGTACTAAAGAAAGTTATAAAAATGCCAGTAGCTTTGCAGTGATTTTTCAGCATATTTGCAATTTCGTTTTTTAGCGTTTTTCAGCGTTAACATTTTTTTAGCCAGAAACCACCTCTCTGCTATTAGTAACTCCCACTTTCTCACAATGCATCTCTGCACAGCCTTTGTGTATTGTTTAGTGGCCTCATGGCAAGTGATTTGATCGCAGCAGTACAAGTCCACGAAGAACTGTGGGATGTGTCCCAACAAAGACACAATGATCTTGTACATAAGATAACATGTGCACAGGAATGCGGTGTATTTTTGGTTGAAAATCACATGTGGTGTTCATCATGCACCATAATGGGTGTTCACACCAATGCTATGCGATTTTTGTGCGCCAAAATAAGGGTCCAACAACATTTTGGTGTGAGCACGATGTTATTTGAGCAATACAAAATGTATGGCTCAAATCGCATCGCACAGACATTGCATGTGAATGCGGTGCGTTATTCACATGCAGTGTTCATCATGCACCATTGTGAACCCAGGCTACTGTTCCATAAACAATACCCAGAAAAAGAACTTAGGCTTAAAAAATCAGCCTCCGGTCACAGTGGAATCCTCATACGGGGAAACGTGTCAGTTGGAGCTGTTCTTTCTTGACGTCCCCACGCATCAGCTTGCAGAGACAAGGTTCGAGGCTGGATGTTATATAGATCTGCCGTCTTTTGTAACCCTGAGTGTAAGCGATACTGTTTTTAATAAATCCCTTTTGACTTGCTACAGTATGAAGTCTCTTCTTTCCTTTGCTTGTTATGGTGGAGTGTGCGGTTTTTGACGTTAGAGCATTTTTACAGCTGAAAAACTCCTCTCGGAATCCACAAGTTTTGGGGTTTTTTTACAGCCAAAAAACACCCATGTCGAAAACAGTTGATAATAGCCTATCTGTGCATGGACACATAGGATAACATGCTGGGGAGTTTATTGACTGGAGAAAAAAAAGTCTGACACCAAAAAAAGCAGCTGTAAAAAGTCCAAAAACCTCCAGTGTGCATGAGGCCTTATTTGCAAGGTAACTCCTAATGTCTACATAGCCTATTTACAAAATTGATCTTCAGAGTCACACCAGATGCTGTATCATGGCTGTAGACCCAGAAAGCACTAACACATCTGGAAAGTACCACAGTGCAGAGCCCAGTGCTTGAAGGTCACAATCTGGGCTAGTTCCACAATTGTCCGGTCCAGTAGGATCCGTGTACAGCCTCCAGGGCTATTAATGAAGATACAGTCATCTGGATAGGTGTGTATAGACCCTAACTCCAGCAGCTCTTAGAAAAAGCTTGATTGAATAAAAATAATGATAGTATTGAATGCAATGGCTAGTAGAAAGCTTTTTTTAAGAAGTAAAAAAGGTCCATCTTCCTCGGACACTAAAGTTGAGGCATACTAGAGGCGGGAGGGGTTATACAGGTTTGGCCACAGTTTTCTTTGCCAGTGTCTAAATCTTCCTGTAGTCAGCAGTATAACCCAATTGTCTCTGAATCATATGTCACTCAGTGAACAAGAAAGAAAATGGTTGCATATGATTTTACCAAGTATAAACGAAAATGCAAAAATAAAAAGATGTGCAAAAGGCCATGGCCCTGATAAAGCATACACTTATATTCCATTTTCATCACACAGGTTAAATCACTTTTGTTTCATTTTCAGTTTTAAAAGTGGATACAAGGGTTCCAAAAAAAAGAAATAGAAAAAGATTAATCAAAAGTGCAGTAGGTTTCAATCACAGTATTGAAAAACTATTGGATGTCAAGATTGCAGGTATATTGTAAATGTATTCGTTCATGCACAAATTGCTTGCATTACCTTACCAGTACTGCAAGTTATGGATGCTGAGAGCCATTAAATTCTTAGAACCAGGCTGTTGGATTGTGCTGAAGAAATGCATCAATAAACACATCTAGCTAAAACTCCTGCAACAAGCTTTGTCCCTTGTCGAGAGTAATTCTTATCAAGCATACTCCCTGTATTTATCATTGGGGTATCATTGGGGTACTAAACTGAAATTTACATTATATGATTAAAGCAACAGTAGTTCCAGGCTGGGACAGAATGCTGGAGCACTACAATGAGATTAAAGTGGAACTTCAGCCAAATCTTTCTTTTGTCAAGAAATGGTGACAACCGTTTTTGCGTTTTTATTGTTCTCTGTGTCTATTTCAGAAAGATCTTCCCTCAAATTCTGTGTCCATTGCTGCAAGGACAGAAATTGAAGGCAAAACTAAAGTTTTAGGGCAGTCACAAGAACGTGAGTAGAAGATATATCTTTAGGGAAAACACTTGCTCTGGAGACAGTAAAATTTCTCCTCACTTTCTGTCACCTTTAAGGTCACAAAGACACAAAACCTTAAAAGAAAAGCTACAGTAAAAGCAATACTTAGTGTTGGTACATAGAAACATTTTACAAAAAATGTTTAGTATAGAATTTATTGTTTTTCACGATGCTCATTAGTGAGTATTGTCATGCACACTGAGAGCAGAAATAGAACATTTATCAGAAATGAGTATGCATCAGTGGGACCCCGTGCTATTTGAGTCTGATCACCCCAATCTTACAGTACTTATTAACAAATACATTTTACTTTACAGCAACTTATAAGGATGGTATTGGTATAGATAGGATAACAATGTACATCCCAAGATAGTCATATATGGCTCATTAGCTGAACAGTAAATTATTATGAAGGTTTAGAAAGACTGTTTTGTATTCACCGTAGTTCTAGTTCATGGTAGTATGTAGAATCATTTTGCTCCAACAATGGTACATTTTAGGGTAAATGTAAATGTGTAAATGAGACCCTTGGTCAGATTTGCATCTGCAGAGTAGGCAAAATATATTCAGAAAAAACATTAGCTTTAACAATGTCATCCTAGAACATATGTTTAATATGTTTTCTTGTAAAATCTTATGTTAAAGTGGATGTCCGTGCTAACACTAAAATCCCTACGTCTATAGTCACCCACGATCTAACACTAACCTATCTAGCCCTGTAAAGAAAACATTAGTATACTCATAGGTGTGCGCAGCCCATTGCATTAGGGTGTGCACCCCAAAACTCAAACATACATATATATATATAAATATATATATATATATATATACAGTATCTCACAAAAGTGAGTACACCCCTCACATTTTTGTAAATATGTTATTCTATCTTTTCATGTGACAACACTGAAGAAATGACACTTTGCTACAATGTAAAGTAGTGAGTGTACAGCTTGTATAACAGTGTAAATTTGCTGTCCCCTCAAAATAACTCAACAAACAGCCATTAATATCTAAACCGCTGGCAACAAAAGTGAGTACACCTCTAATTGGAAATGTCCAAATTGGGCCCAATTAGCCATTTTCCCTCTCCAGTGTCATGTGACTCGTTAGTGTTACAAGGTCTCAGGTGTGAATGGGGAGCAGGTGTGTTAAATTTGGTGTTACCACTCTCACTCTCTCATACTGTTCACTGGAGGTGCACCTCATGGCAAAGAACTGTCTGAAGATCTGAAAAAAATATGAATTGTTGCTCTACATAAAGATGGCCTAGGCTATAAGAAGATTGCCAAGACCCTGAAACTGAGTTGCAGTCCAAGACCATACAGTGGTTTAACAGGACAGGTTCCACTCAGAACAGGCCTCGCCATGGTCGACCAAAGAAGTTGAGTGCACATGCTCACCGTCATATCCAGAGGTTGGCTTTGGGAAATACACGTATGAGTGCTGCCAGCATTGATGCAGAGGTTGAAGGGGTTCGGGGGTAAGCCTGTCAATGCTCAGACCATACCGAGTACACTGCATCAAATTGGTCTGCATGGCTGTTGTCCCAGAAGGAAACCTCTTCTAAAGATGATGGACAAGAAAGCCCGCAAACAGTTTGCTGAAGACAAGCAGACTAAGGACATGAATTACTTGAACCATGTCCTGTGGTCTGATGAGACCAAGATAAACGTATTTGGTTCAGATGGTGTCAAGCGTGTGGGACAGCAACCAGGTGAGGAGTACAAAGACAAGTGTGTCTTGCCTACAGTCAAGAATGGTGGTGGAAGTGTCATGGTCTGGGGCTGCATGAGTGCTGCCAGCACTGTGGAGCTACAGTTCATTGAGGGAACCATGAATGCCAACAAGTACTGTGACATACTGAAGCAGAACATGATCCCCTCCCTTCAGAGACTGGGCAGTATTCCAAACATGGTAATGACCCCAAATACACCTCCAAGATGACCACTGCCTTGTTAAAGAAGCTGAGGGTAAAGGTGATGGATTGGACAAGCATGTCTTCGGACCTAAACCCTATTGAGCATCTGTGGGGCATCCTCAAAGGGAAGGTGGAGGAGTGCAAGGTCTCTAACATCCACCAGCTCCGTGACGTTTTCATGGAGGAGTGCAAGAGAACTCCAGTGGCAACCTGTGAAGCTCTGGTGAACTCCATGCCCAAGAGGGTTAAGGCAGTGCTGGAAAATAATGGTGGCCACACAAAATATTGACACTTTGGGCCCCATTTGGACATTTTCACTTAGGGGTGTACTCACTTTTGTTGCCAGTGGTTTAGACATTAATGGCTGTGTGTTGAGTTATTTTGAGGGGACAGCAAATTTACACTGTTATTCAAGTTGTACACTCATTACTTTACATTGTAGCAAAGTGTCATTTCTTCAGTGTTGTCACATGAAAAGATATAATAAAATATTTACAAAAATGTGAGGAGTGTACTCACTTTTGTGAGATACTGTATATACGCACACACACACACACTAAATAAATGTAAAAACTTTAAAATGTAGTAGAGTAGTGGACGGTTTCAGTATGGCAGAGGTTGGTGTCAGTAGGGTAGTGGACAGTATTAATAGTTTATTTATTTTAATTCATGTTTTTTTTATTATTTTTTGCAATTTTAAAAAAATATATTTTTTAAATATTTTTTTTTACAATTTTGGAGCTTTGGTGAAATATCAGCAGGGGGGAATCTGCACTGCACAGGGTGATTAGGGTGTGCTCAGGCACACCCCTTGCACACGCCTATGAGTATACTGTACATACCTTTTCTGCAGGCAATCCGACCCAATCCCACGCTGAGCTGTCAGCCGTGGCTTCTCTGTGTAACTGGGTGCAGAGGACACGAACGACAACAGAAGCCCCATAGTAAGTCTATGGGTGACGTCACTTCCCATTCATTTCACAGCCATTGTCAGCCATCTGCAGAGCTTCCGCCGCTGGAGATTGGGTTGGATCGCCTTCAGAAAAGGTATGTATAGTAATTTTTCCTTTACAGGGCTAGATAGGTTAGTGTTCGATCGTGGGTGACTATAGATGTAAGGATTTTAGTTTTAGCATAGACTTCCACTTTAAGCCTGGTTTCAACATTCATAAGTAAAATTGGGAATATTGAACTCAAATTGAATAAAAATAAATAGATGTTAGTAAGTGAAATTAATGTTTTATAAACATTGAATTATCCGCCATATCAAATGATAGAGATAAATAAAAACATTGGCTCCCCTTCTTACAGTATTTAATTTGTATTATTATTGTTTTATTTTTTTTTCTTTCCAGAAAAGAATGCTTTATTGAGATATCAATAGTTGAAATACGTAATATCAGACTATCATAGCCGGTAATAATAAAGAGGGTTACAATTAGACATATCAAGTCGACTGATATTAAGTAATCATAACACAGTAACATTTACTGGGCAAAATTGAAGATAGCAATTGTTAGACATGTATAAGGCTGTGGTGTAGTGGTTCAATATTCAGTATACCAATAGGTTAGTTAGTTGTGGGTTCATAAGGTTAGAATCCATACATAGCACATAGAGGTAGAGTATGTCATTTATGTAGTTCATGTGACCGGGGCTGCTATTTCCGGTTGAACATCTGGGTGTGGTCAACGTACCCCTTATCACCCAATGTGGGATAGGTGTTGTGCCCCGGGTGTGAGTGATTTGGGTGGGTTACATTGGATAATTCGTAAGTGGGCCTGGAGGGTAATGAGAGCAAGCATTAGAGCTAGTCTAGCAAGATCTATCATAAGGAGGTTGATTTGTATTATTAACTTGTAGCCTGCACATGTAATTTGAGAGTATCTACACTTATTCAGCAGAGTCTAAATTGAGCAAAACCTTGAGCGTTATATTGACTAATTGTATAGTTATATTTTAGTTATATTAGCATTTTAATATTTCTCCATTCTTTACAAAACTTTTCTCAACTTCAAGTTCATCACAACAGCCTATACTGAGAACTGTTTAAAAACAGAAACATGGTGCTGTCTCTGCTGCCTGAACATTTCCAGGCTAGTCATGTTCCCTGTTATACAAAACACTAGAAGGAATAATTAAAATCTATATATGAAATACAAACATCAAAATATGGAACAGCATGCAAGTACAACTTTAAAGAGTAACATGAAATTTACTTTTGGTAAACATAAATAATCCAATGTTAATGTAATAAGTATGAACTTCCAAGAATACAAAATTTTCTTTTAGGAAGGTTTAATTTTGGAAATCACAAATAAAGATTTTAAAATGTAAAAATTTGAACCAACGCCAGCCTCGGACATATGGTTTTCCATTGTCATCTTACAATGTATATCATTTCTAGCAATAGGATAAAATATGTGGGAATCACAAACATGAATGTAAATACATTTATTTCTGATGCATTCATTGAAAGTATACCAAAAGAGAGACTCTACTGGAGTTTTGTGAATGAGGATTTCACTGTAGTAGTATTTAATTTTACAGATGTGTGCTTTTCAGTCACAGACCAAATGATCTGCAAACTGTCTTACAGAAGTCAACGAGCTATGAAATGAGAGAATGCTCCTATGTATGAACACAGAAGACAAACAATTGGATTTGTACCAAATAAAACCACTGTGCCACAAATGATAAATGAGAACTTGGAACAAATTAGGCCTCATTCGCACAGGCCTCCTGCATTTGCTTTATATAAAGTCAGAAGAAATTGATCTGGGAAAATATAGTGGTTTTTTTTTTTTTTTATATATGGAAAATGCACATACAGTATCTCACAAAAGTGAGTACACCCCTCACATTTCTGTAAATATTTTATTACATCTTTTCATGTGACAGCACTGAAGAAATGATGCTTTGCTACAATGTAGTAGTGAGTGCACAGCTTGTATAACAGTGTAAATTTGCTGTCCCCCCAAAAATAGCTCAACACACAGCCATTAATGTCTAAACCGCTGGCAACAAAAGTGAGTACACCCCTAAGTGAAAATGTCCAAATTTGGACCAATTAGCCATTTTCCCTCCCCGGTGTCATGTGACTCATTAGTGTTACAAGGTCGTAGGTGTGAATGGGGAGCAGGTGTGTTAAATTTGGTGTTATCACTCTCATATTGGCCACTGGAGGTTCAACATGGCACCTCATGGCAAAGAACTCTCTGAGGATCTGAAAAAAAAAATTGTTACTCTACATAAAGATGGCCTAGGCTATAAGAGGATTGCCAAGACCCTGAAACTGAACTGCAGCACAGTGGCCAAGACAATACAGCGGTTTAACAGGACAGGTTCCACTCAGAACAGGCATCGCCATGGTCGATCAAAGAAGTTGAGTGCACATGCTCAGCGCCATAGCCAGAGGTTGTCTTTGGGTAATAGACGTATGAGCGCTGCCAGCATTGCTGCAGAGGTTGAAGTACTGCATCAAATTGGTCTGCATGGCTGTCGTCCCAGAAGGAAGCCTCTTCTAAAGATGATGCACAAGAAAGCCAGCAAACAGTTTGCTGAAGACAAGCAGACTAAGGACTTTGGTTCAGATTGTGTCAAGCGTGTGTGGCGGGAACCAGGTGAGGAATACAAAGACAAGTGTGTCTTTCCTACAGTCAAGCATGGTGGTAGGAGTGTTATGGTCTGGGGCTGCATGAGTTCTGCCAGAACTGGGGAGCTACAGATCATTGAGGGAACCATGAATGCTGACATGTACTGTGACATAATGAAGCAGAACATGATCCCCTCCCTTCTGAGACGGGCTGCAGGGCAGTAATCCAACATGATAACGACCCCAAACACATCTCCTTGCTAAAGAAGTTGAGGGTAAAGGTGATGGACTGGCCAAGCATGGCTCTAGACCTAAAACCTATTGAGCATCTGTGGGGCATCCTCAAACAGAAGGTGGAGGAGCGCAAGGTCTCTAACATCCACCAGCTCAGTAATGTCGTCATGGAGGAGTGGAAGAGAATTCAAGTGGCAACCTGTGAAGCTCTGGTGAACTCCATGCTCAAGTGGGTTAAGGCAGTGCTGGAAAATAATGGTGGTCACACAAAATATTGACACTTTGGGCCCAATTTGGACATTTTCACTTAGGGGTGTACTCACATTTGTTGCCAGCAGTTTAGACATTAATGGCTGTGTGTTGAGTTATTTTGAGCGGACAGCAAATTTACACTGTTATGCAAGCTGTACACTCACTACTTTACATTTTACTTTACAAAAACAACCTTCCTGATCCCCCAGGACGCAATCAGATATTCCCTGGATCAACTACCCCTGGTGTTATCACCTATAAATATTAGTATCTAGTTATATTTTGTGCATTTAGGAATGCGCCCAGTTCTTTTTTAAAACAATCTACTGAGCTGGCCAGAACTAGTTCTTGAGGGAGTCTATTCAAAACAGGTGGTGAGGATGTAACACATTGCCTTCCAGCCGCCTGTCAACTTCCCTCTGAAAAGTAATCCACCGCAAATCACTCCTCAGAGGCACGGCACAGGCAGCCGCATGTGTAAAAGAGCCCCAATACTAACAGTGTTACGCTTTTCAAAATGTAGTGGTTAAAATATTACAGACAATTGTTCCTGCACCATTACAAAGCTGCCAAAATCATTGCGCACAGCCTATGCCAGAGCCTGCATTCCTTTGGTTAGAGAAAGGGTTAACTCCAGACATACGATGCACTTAATTACTAACAAAAGCTATTAAATCAAACATCTGTTCTCTAAATGTTGTACATTCACAATGCAAAAAAATGAGCGGATTATTGTGCTTCAGTGATTGCAGCACCATTTATTATTTTGTGCACACATCGAAATGTCATTGTGCATGCATAGCTTCCCAGGGAAATGTGACCTTGAAGCCACCTAGCAGTAACAGAAGGAATGCTGTAGGGTTTCTTTTAGTCTTTCCAGAAATCCACTGGCTATAGACAAGCGTAAAACTTCCACAGGCTACCGTTATCCCCAATTACCTTGGAAATGATGTATTAAATACATGCAAAGCTGAACTCCAGACTCCATGACCAGGTTGGTGCTCAGTTTACTGGGCAAACAGCTAAATACACAGCATGCTCCTTGCACTGCATCACAGCTGATTCAAGTACGTACACCACTTGTATTTAAAAAGTATGTATTAATAAATACAGCACTGCAATCATTTGTGTCTTATATCTGCTTGAATTTCAACTTCATCAGCTTCACCTCACTGCCCCCAGCCTGTGACTGGACAATGAAGAAGCAGGTTAATGAGGTCATCCAATGAATTCCTCTTTTAACCGAACATGTACAGCAGAGCTCTGATTGGCTCAAATTCAGTCTCTACACCTTTAAGAGTTTAAGGCTAGGTTTACACTTGAAGTTGGTGGTGATGGGGGTGATAAAAACACGCAGCTGAGTTGCATTTTTACTACCTTCAGCTGCTCCACTTAAGCTGCAAAGGCAGCAGACAGGGGTGTACACATTCCACACCCATGATACTTTGCATCACGGCACAGCAAAAGTTATCCCACCTCTCACATTCAGTGGGCAGTACCACCCACCAAACACAACCTGTTCAACTTAACTGGACCATGTTGTGGCGCAGGTTGTTAAAGGTTAAAACAGATTAGCAAAGGAGGGCTCCTTACATGTATGGCCAATGGGGGGGACCCCTCCCCTGGTGGACAGTTGAACATTGTCTATTACTTTATTGATCAGTAAAAAGTTCCTCCTCTACTTTGATGGTCAGTGGAAAAGTAGTCCCTGTATTGAAGATATATGAAGAAGGGTCCCTCTTAAATTGGCGGTTAGCAGAGAAGGGTCCCTTACATTTATGTTAGGAGGACAAGGGTCCTAATGTTGATGGAGAATTATTGATTTATCCCTGGATTTAATCCCTTTCCTGATGCATGCCAATATTTTGTTGGCTTTGCTTGTAAAAACTTGGCATTGCATGTCATTGCTGAACCTGTCCTCTACTAGGACCCCTAGGTCCTTTTCCACCCTAGATTCCCCCAGAGGCTCTCCCCCTAGTAAGTAGTTTGCATTCATATTCTTGGTACCCAAATGCATTATTTTACATTTTTCTATGTTAAACCTCATTTGCCACTTATCTGCCCACCCCATTCATTTGTTCAGATCTTCTTGCAAGGTTTCCACATTCTGTGGAGAAATTATTGCCCTGCTTAGCTTGGTATCATCCGAAAAATTGAGCTGTTTATCCCATCCTCCAGATGGTTTATGAATAAATTGTGTAAGACAGCCTTTTCCAACCAGGATGTCCAGGCACCCTGGGATGCCTTGAGGTGTCTTCAGGGGTGCCTTGGCAAAATGCCTAAAAATTGCCCCAAATTTGTATACAAGCTGGTGGGTGGATGAAGGCTGCCTTCTAGTTACACAAAGCCACAGGTTTTCATTGTGCACCATTACAACCTTCTAGCTGCCAACCTCCCAATGACCAATGGCATCATCAGTTGATAAGGAGGATGTCAGTTGCCTGCATATCATCCTTGTTTGACCCTCCCTTGCCCTTCTACATCAGCTTTGGGGTCTCATTAACTTTGGGGGTCTCAAAACTGAGGGAGAAGAGAAACATTGGAATACTAGTCAATACCAGTTTGCAAAAGTGTAATTGCTTTGGAAGCATAAATCACCTTTAACATTGGGTGCCCTACGTGTATTGATGTTGCTGCATTATGTAAAATTATTACAATCGTTTTTACATTTCAGAATGGAGCACCTCAAGACTGTCCATAATTTTAAAGGGTGAAAAAAGGTTGAGAAATGCTGGTGTAAGATACAAGCCAGGGTATGCCTAATTGGCTCTGCTTTGTACTTATACCAATGAAACCTAATAAAGAGAATTAAAAAAAAAATCCACTCCTAAGCAATATACTGTAAACACATTTTTAATGTTCAGTAACAAGTTATACCAGTTTCAACCTAGAATCCTGAAAAGCAGCACGTGAGGAGCTGCAATGAATGAATGCACACTTTTGTTTCTATACACATAAGGCAGAGGTGCAAATAATTGACTTAGCTGTTAGAGTAAATGCACATGTAAAGTATAAGCTGTATATATTGATTTCCAGATAATTAGAAAACTCATGAATTTGTACTGTAAATGTCTATGCACAGCTGAGAAAATTGTGTTTAATCATGCTTTCCATGTTGAATACATCATATACTGTATAGACACACTTTATAGTAAAATAGTAACAAATATCTGATTATATCACATCAATCATAATATAGCAAGTGTACAGTATTTTCTGCACTCCAACCTACAGTATATCTAAAGGAATACATGCATGTACATGGGCAAATTAAGTACCACTCAGTCATATAATAACTGATGTTGTGAATACATACTGTATATTAAATTAGTATCCAAAAAAAATAGCGAGAGGAACCAGAGTCAGACCCTGATTTAAAGAGAGCAGGGACGAACCCAACATTTCAGTGGAGCACATTTTCAATTCTTATTAGCAAGTTGATACACTGTATAGAGAAAACTATAATTTCTCATTGTTGGTTGAAAACTAGTGCTGATAATATTGGTCTGCAAACCTTTACAGCTAATTAAACTTATTTTTTCCATTTGTTTGTAGTGTATTTTGGAAATGACACCTCTAAAGATACCCATAGACAGTACACATGCTTCCTGATTTTGGGTAGCACTTAAGCAGGGTGACTAGTGCTAAGGCGCTTTAGTGATTAGGTAATTAAAGAAAACTATCCTTATTGTTTTTATTGGCCCAGATAGGCTGGTGCCAGCTGGGTCTGTACTCAGAGACTAGAGAATCTCAGAGACAATTAGGCCCCTTTCACACTGGAGCGTTATTACAGCGGTAAAGCGCTAAAATTACCGCTGTAATAACGCTCTAAATATTATTTTTATGCATCTCTATGGATGCTTTCTCACTGAGGCGTTGCGCTAGCGCAGCGCTTCAGAAAATCATGCAAGCATGATTTTTCAGGAATGTGGGGAGCGGTGTATTCACCGCTCCTCCACCGCTCCTGCCATTAAATTCAATGGGCAGCGCTCCCGTAGCGGCTGTACACCGCTCCGGGAGCGCCGAGCGCCGGCACTTTTAACCCCTGTTTAACCCGTTGTGGGGGGGTTAAAAGTGCCCCGCACCCGCCTGCATAGCGGCGCCGTAGCGCCTCTATAACAGCGGTAAATCCCCGCTCAGACTAGCGGGGATTTACCGCTACCGCCCGCCAGCCCCAGTGTGAAAGGGGCCTTAGGGCTTACCATGAAAATGTGGCCCTTGCTTAGCAAGATTTCTGCCCGGTAGATGTAAGCAGTGAAGGCTGCAGCTCCATTGCAAAACAAGCTAGATGGGAGGTGTCATTTAGGTTAAAGGGATAATGAGGCTGGACTAGTGTGCATTTGTGTTTTAATGTGCACAGGAGTAACTTTTTATTCAAAGCTTGTGCACCTTGATGCCTTTCCTAATTACAATTAGCTGAGAAGGAAGGTTACTAAAAACTAAACTAGGCATAGGAGTGGATAATAAATGCATATATGGTTTGGAAACATTAATTACTTACCTGATGAGACCCTCCAGTTGATGCTTTTGGTCTTTATATAGCCATAACTCAATGTAAATAGAACATTTCTAATGCAGAAGCAAACATTCACACCAAATAAAAGACAGGGATAAATAGAGAAGGCAGATCAGTGAATATCTGTTTTGATCACTAAAGCTGCCTTTACCCATCCTATGAACATCATTATAGAATTGTCCATTGCTACTCTATCTTAGCATTTTTTAGGTGTTATGTAATAAAGCCAAAACCAGTGCATTGTTTTTCTGAGTTAGAGTGGCCCTGGTGTGTGGTTAGTACTCAAACCTTGAGGCACTTGGGTTGCAGAAAATTTGCTGCCCATATTTCTGTTAGAAAGCTCAGTGTAAGATACTTTCAATTTCAATTCTTTTACATGTATCTGTGCATAATGGAAGTTACTAATGAGTGGATTGCATTTGATTTGTGACTTAAATTACCGGTATGCACAAAAAAGGAACTTTAGTCATCAAGATAAAAGTGGGCTGGTGATAAACCTTACGCTGAAACATCGTTACACTTACTGTAGGTCAGATGCCATTAAGATGTGCAGTGGAAATATCTCAATGATTTGTTGGAAAGGTGTCTCCATAGCAGAAATATGGGGTAGTTTCCCAATGGTTTTAAAGACAATAACACTTGACACAAACACTAAAGTTGGGCATACATGGGTCAGTTTTTTTACGATCAGCCAGCGGGCAGATAAAAAAAAAATAAACAGATTCTTACATCCACAAAAGTAAGGTGGATGGAGGAATCCTGCCCATTGTGTTAATGAATTCCGACATTAGGGACTCCTCCTTGGTTGCAGAGCTGACTGAGCAAAAAATTTCCAACAAGCTCGTTCATGAAAAGTCAATCATTAGATCAAACTTTTCATAAACAGGTACGCCCATAGATGGATCGAAATTCACCCAGTCCTTGCTTAAGCCTCTTCCTGACAACCAGGAAAAAAACACAAAAGGTTTCCATTTTGTCCATGTGCACTAACAATGAAAAATATTGTAGACTTTACTATATAGCAGTACCCAATAACATCTAAAGAGCTCATCTTTTAGTGAAACGTGAGTTGTTGCTATGAGTTACTGTAAATTTCACTACTTCTTAGAACCCTGCTCTTTCAATGAATAATAACAGAAAATAAGGTACAGAGCTGATAATATACTCCACACAATATATATGTAGAATATATCCCTTGGCTACTCACCTGTTCTTTACTAACTGTTACAGTAGCATCAGCTACATTCATAATAACTGGAACCCAATCTTCTTTGTCTGATTGATCGACAAGCCCTTCAATGACTTCATTAACAATATCCATCCCTTTAAAAAAGATAAGCAAAGGGTACACATTTTCATTTAAAACTAGGCAACAACATTTATTGGTTAACTGTAAACAAGAGATGTTTAGGCAAGGTGCCTATTATTCTTCTGCATCCTTAACTGATTTAGTTTTACATTGTTACTGGTTCTTTACACTGTGTATAAATATGGTGTGCTGTTCATTTAAATTATATGAAATAAGATATGTGCAAACATCAATATTACTCCAAAATATGAATAGTGAACAAAAATAAAAATTCATATTGAATAGCATATAAGTATATAGCAATCAACAATATGCTTAAAATATATCAAAAGCAAAATCTATAAAGCCAATTGAGGTGATATATATATATATATATATATATATATATATATATATATATAACAAAGTCCAAAATGTGCCAAATGAATAAAGTGCTCAGTGCTCCTAAAACATGTCCACTTTATAATAGTGCTCCAGTGCTCCAAGCATGGTCCTTCTGAAAAAAAAGACAGCCTCTTACCAGATAACATGGATCTAAGTTACAGAGATCACACAAGCCTGTGTGCAATCTCCACAAAGGAATCCAATGATGGATCCTCCAATCCCAGAAGATGCCATTTTTGGGGAAACGCTGCAATCGAAGCATATGTGTGACGTCATCGTGGCCGGAGCTCGGTTTGTTCATACCGCTTGTCATACTCCTTTTAACAAACATACAACCTTTTAATAAAGTCACCATTCTGGTATACACTTTGAGGTATTTCCCTGCTTGCATTTACATACATGTTCCTGGAAAGCAGCTCTTCACCAGAGGTGTTTGACTCCATTCCCAGCAGCGAGAGCATTACAACTACTCTTGATCATTGGGGCTTCCATTGTGGAGATTGCACACAAGCTTGTCTGATTTCTGTAACTGAGAGCCATGTTATCTGGTAAGAGGCTGTCTCTTTTTCACAAGGAGCACATTTGGAGCACTTTTTTAGGAGCACTGAGCACTTTATTCATTTGGACTTTGTTTCATACATATATTTATATCCCATCAATTGGTTTTATGGACTTGGTTTTTATGAGCATATTGTTGTCTGCTATATACTTATATGTTATTTAATATATGAATTAATTTTTATTTTTGTTCATTATTCATATTTTGGAGTCATATTGGTGTTTGCACATGTCTTATTTCATATGATTTAATGGAACAGCGCACCATGTTTATACACATTTTCAGCAGTCTAGTATTCAGATCATTGGGTTGCGCAGTTCACCACATATATATTGGTCAAGCGCATAAACCTTTTTTTCTTTTGGTTACTTATTCTCTCTAAATTTTCCTGGAGTCCAAACTCTGCCCACTCCCATTTCTCAACCTCTTTGGCTAGCAAGAGCATTCTCCTGAGACAGAAAAATAGCATGTCAGACCAGTAACAACATGAAACTAAAAGGGGTTGATTTAACAAGGGCAAAAAGACTGCGCACTTTGCAAGTGCAGTTGCACTCTGCAAGTGTAGTTGCTCCAGAGCGTAGTCAATAAGGTAAAGCTTCACTTTGCAAAGAATACCCAATCGCATGCAAAGAAAATGAAAAAAGAAAACAGCAGTTTTGCTTGCACATGATTGGATGATAGCAGTCAGCAGAGCTTCTCATTTACTAAGCTCTGAAGCAACTTCACTTGCAGAGTGCAACTGCGCTTTGCAAATTGCACAGTCTTTTTGTCGTTAGTAAATAACCCCCAGAGTTACATAAAGAAGCCTTTCTGACTATTAGAGGTTATACCAGCCATCTCATGTCCCATAGTATCTGCTCTTTGTATGGAAGTTCAAAATCAAGACAGGTTACATTTAATTAGGTAAAACAGAAGCAATCAAATACAACAAATAAAAAAAAGTAAATGCAAAACTCTCTCACTTGCCTTATATTTGCTGTTTATCAGTACTAGCTTTCCATTCAAGTCAATTAGTTTGCCTCGGGTAGAAGGTTAGGCTTACACAGACAGTGTCACATCTGCCACGCAGGGCAAAGTCACAGTGGCTCTGCAAATGGCATCCTGACACCATTTTTCTCACCTTACCAGTGTTCCCCCGCTGTTTTTTTCTCCGCAGACATCCACAATACCTGACACTTCAGGTTATGAAGAAGCATCCTCCCTCTTCCCATGTGACAGTGCTCGGGTCCAAAACACAAATCTGTTGACCTTTTTCATTTTTTACTGTCCCATGACCAGGGAAGAGAAGTCATTGCTATCAAGACAACAGTCATTTTAGTACTGGCAGAGGAGGAGAAAGAAGAACCAGCAAAGTATTACTGGTAAGGTTAGTATAGGGGGGGTGTAGGGAGGTGCCATTAATTTTTGATTTGATCACTTTGTAAAGTTTTATACAATTAAACTAGCTTATACACTTGTTATTTACCTGTTGGTCTACCGCATGGCAGCATGCCAACATACAGGACATGAAACTTCTGCACAAGTTCTGTCTTTGGTGTTGGGAATTCTACTGCAGATGAAGAATGACATAGTTAAAAAGGTGATCACACAGATACATGGCTGAGCGCCTAGAAACATAATATAGCATTCTGTAGATAGGCATAGCATATTTCTAGCTTCTAATCTTCTAATAATGAAAGTTTTCATAGTGCTGAATAAAAATTCACACAATAGATATCCAAAGCCACATCAATACCATAAAAGCCCTCAACTCACTTTTAAAGTAGAACTAAAGGCATATCTTTTTTTTCTCATTTTGGACAAGGTGCCAATTATAACCCCCGGCAGTTTTGTTTTTGCCATTTGTGTCCCATTGGGGAGATTTATTTTCACTTCCTGCCCTATAACCAAATCAAGAAGTGAGAGGAGATCCGGTCAAAGTGCAGGAATCTCTGATTGTCACCAGGGTCGCCAGATTTAAAGCAGCCTTTGCTATCTGCTGTATCTAAGATATTGATGTCCCGTCATAACCTGCTTTCTACTCCTGAAACGAATACATTATTATCTGGCAATCTGGTAAAACTGGTCAGAAGAATTCATCCATAAGCACAAGACAGCCTTGGGCAAATATTATGAGCCACATACTCATGTACATTAAAAACTCATATGGAGCCTAACTTTCCTATTGTAGTTAGAAGTAGCACATGTTGTATTCATTATGTTATATCTGTACAAACAGGTCCTAGGTAAATAAAAATGGATGTCTGATCTTAGCATCATAAGAGGTCAAGTTGCTTTACACTGTATAATTTGGCCACCTAAGTATTTTGCCAAATTGTCCCAAAATTCTCCCTTTCAATCTATCAATGTCCAAGCCTGGCTGGCTTTAACAACTTCAAAACAATAGTAACACTCATGTGCTATTCTTCTACCTAGACAATGACTGTAATTTTATATGTCAAACCCACCAACCAGATATTGCTAGACATAGGAACAAAGGATGAAAGTACTAGAACTTCACCTAACTTAGACTTTAAAGCATAAAAATAAATGTTAAAATACATCTAAAGTACACATATATTTCCATAGAAACTGAAAATAATAAAAACAAAATTATGACTAGATAGGCACTCCCTTTAGTATAGACTCTTAAACTTACAAATATTGTTACTGAGTTATAATATCATTATTAGTCTTATTGCAAGACTGACAGCTGGTGACATAATCAGACATGTAATACAGGGTACATCCATGATACTCCATATACAAAGCATGCTGTGTTTTATAATAAGGAATCCCAGCCTTGCCTGTGTGTATTGAGGCTCCCTTTAAAGTGGTTGTCAACTTGTGACAACCACTTTAACCTCGGGTAAGCCTATAATAAGGCTTACCTGTAGGTGCACTGCATATCTCCTAAACCTGTATGGTTCAGGAGATATGCAGTGTTGAAGCTGTGCCAACATCATGTCGGCACATGCGCAGTGAAGGAACGGCTTGTGTGCCGTTCCTCCACTGCGACCGTGCCGTGACTGGCGGCTTCCGCGCGCATGCGCGAGTGACGTCTTCCGACTCCAGCCAGTCACAGCGCCGGAGACACGGCCCCGGAAAGAAGAGGGGGTAGAAGATGGACGTGGCCAGCACAGGGGACAGCGCTGGACATTGCAGGCTTCGTTTGCAGGTAAGTGGCACATAATGGGCTACTATGTGATGCATAGTAGCCCATTATGCTTCTACATTACAGGGGAATATAGAGGAAGTAAACCCAATCTGGGTTTACTTCCTCTTTAAGTAACTGACTAAGCTGGCTACACTATACAACTTTTATACAATTTTCTTGTACAACTTTCCTTTAGATTTACCAAAACCATATAATATGAGGTCAAACCTAAACACTTTCAAATTGCTTGCAATCAGGCAGGCCCTTGCACTACATACTAAAATCTAAAGTAAATTGAACAACAAAAGTTGCGCTGCATGGTTCTGTCTCTGCTAGAAGAGCAGGGAGAGTGGTGCATGACTCTATAGTCTCTGTTATCTCGTCTGCCAAGTATTCAGGTCTTTTTCATAGCACAGGTAATCAGCTGTAAGAAAGCTACTGTTATCATATGCAGCTCAGCACCTGCCGAAAATACCAGGTAAATATGAAGTACTCATGTGTATGATGGAGTTGCCCAATTGTCCATATTCTATGGACCCAAGTTTACGATATGTTGAAAACACTGTTCAATATTGATATTCTGGCTTTCCCTAGCCACTTGATCTCCAGAAGATTTTACCCCCTTTAAGATAAGAGCATTTTTTGCTATTCATCACAGAGCTACTTTAACCCCCCTGGCGGTATTCCCGAGTGTAGCTTGGGGTGATTTTCTGTACCAAGAGCGGTAACCCCAAGCCACACTAGGGATTGCATCACTGGATCCAGGCAGCGTTACTCACCTTGTCCCCTGGATCCAGAAATGTCCCCCCCACTGTGTCTGCGGGCTGTGTCCTCCGCCTGATGCCTCTGTGTGCCGGGCTCTGTTCCCTGCGAGCGTCGCATCGCACAGGGGCGGAGTCCAGCGGCAAATTCATAAAGTGAAACACACAACACATACAGTACACTGTAATCTGTAAGATTACATTACTGTATGAAATCATTTCACATCCCCTTTGTCTCTAGTGCTTTGCCCAGTGCCCTGCATGCACTTTTATATTATTTATGTCATTCTTTCTGCCTGGAAACTTGAGAATGTCCATGGCATCCAAAAAGTGTCCCTTTACATCAAAAGTGGTTTTTGATCAGCTAGTAAACAGCAATAGTAAATAAGAATCATTTGCAGAATTGAAGTTGATTTTTGGGGAAATTTATCATCAGACACTGAAAGTGATGACAGCGACAATTCTGCAACTGAAAATTGCAGTGTTTTTGATTTACTACATTATTGAATACATTTTATTACTATTATATTATTATTTTTGATAATTATTTATAGTTATTTATTATATTATAATTTATGATTTCTTGTTTCAAACTTTATCATACCCGTGATGTCTATTAGACTCTTGTTTCGACAGATTTAAGTGAGTTATTCCTAATAATTACAGGCCTACAATATAACACCAAATTTCTATGCAAAACAATGTACCGCTTTTAGATGCAAAAATCTGACATAATCATACTGCCAGGGAGGTTAACTGATGATTGCGGGATCACACAACACTGTACCCAAATTAAATTTTGATCTTTTTTTTCACACAAATAGAGCTTTCTTTTGATGGTATTTGATTTTTATTTTTTGCAATATGAACAGAAAATTTAGAGAAAACATTTTTTTTCATTTTCTGCTATAAAACATATCCAATAAAAAAAAATAAAATCTAATTTCTTCAATTTCAGGCCAAAATGTATTCTGCTACATGTCTTTGGTAAAAAAAAATCCCAATAAGTGTATGTTATTTGCTTTTCGTTAAAGCTATACAGTCTAGCACAGGCCTTGGAATTTTTTTTTATACTAGTAATGGTGGTGAACAGCAACTTATAGTGGGACTGTGGTAGTATTGTGGGCAATCTGACACTAACTGACGCTGGCTGGGGGGTACACGAAACGACTAACACTGACATCAATAGTGACACTAATACAGTGATCACTGCTAATACTATTCACTGTACTAATGACACTGGCTGGGAAGATGTTAACATCAAGGGGCAATCAAGGGGTTAAATGTGTGCCTAATAATGTTTTAAACGGTTGGTGAGGTGCGTCTATATGACGCCGTCCCGTCGGCGACACGAGACCTAGTCCATAGACTATGTACTAGTCGTGAATATCCATCCCCCGTGTTCGTGCGGGCGGTGGGGTCGACACTAAACAATGTCGCGTTCGACTAGTCGCCCACGACCGGTTACTAACTAGCGGCAGTGGATGACTAGCCGTGGCAGTAAATCCCTTACCTCGAGACACAACATTTGTTGTGTCTTGAGAGTTGTGACTGTCTGTTCATTTTCGTCATGTATTGTGTGTGTGTCATTTGTAATAATCCGTGTGTAAATTGGGGAACTAACGGGGAACTACAATTGTAGAAGGGTCGGTCACAGTAATCATGTCACTTATCATAATCGTCACTAGTGACATAATCACAGTGATAACTACAGTCACAATCAGCAAAGCACATGGGGGGTCGGTC
>BLSH010418757.1:1259979-1282779 GCA_018402905.1 Glandirana rugosa | reverse complement strand
TACTATTAAGTAAAGACCCCCCCCCCCCCCCCCCGCAGTGAAAGAATGGAGATCCGTGCATGTAAACACGGATCTCCGTTCTGTGAGAGGGGGAAGGGCGGTGATCACAGCCTTCCTCTATATGGAAGCCGTGATCACTCCCCTTCCCCTGCCAGTCAAACACTAATACAGTTAGTACACGCCCAGGGAACACAGTTAATCCTTAGAGCGCCCCCTGCAGGTTAACCCCTTCACTGCCAATGGCATTCACACAGTAATTAGTGCATTTTTATAGCACTGATCGCTGTATAAATGCCAATGGTCCCAAAAAGTGTCAAAATGGTCCGACATGTCCGCCGCAATTTTGCAGTACCGCTAAAAATCGCAAATCGCCGCCATTACTAGTAAAAAAAAATAAAAAAATAAAAACCCCAGAAATGAATTATCATCATCTGTAAACGCGGCAACTTTTGTGCAAACCAATCAATAAACGCCGATTGCGATTTTCACAAATATGAGGAAGAATATAAATCGGCCAAAACCGATGGAAAAAAATGTTTTTTTATATTTTTTTTGGATTTGTATTTTAGCAAAAAGTAAGAAATTTGGGTTTTTTTGCAAAATTGTCGCTCTTCTTTTGTTTATAGCGGCGATCAGAGATGACACAGCGGTGATCAAATACCACCAAAAGAAAGCTCTATTTGTGGGAAAAAAAGGACGCAAATTTAGTTTGGGTACAACGTTGCACGACCGCGCAATTGTCAGTTAAAGCGACGCAGTGCCGAATCGCAAAAAGTGCTCTGGTCCTAAAGTGGGAAATCTTTCCGGGGCAGAAGTGGTTAAGGGGGTGTGTGTCCTATGCCAACATACTTTTGCTAATAGGGTTCCTTCTATTCCACCTCAAAAAGTTGGGAGGTATGATGGTGTGATACGAATGGCTATATTTGTCAAATTTTCGACCTCTAAACAAAAAGTAACTATTGGACAAACAGATCGTTAACAAACAGACTTTCAATGCCAGACTAGGCCGTTTTCACACATGCGGACCATTTGTCCGTTTTTTTCATCCATCTGTTGACGGATGAAAAATGCACATCTCGGCATCTCTATGGAAAAACCGATGATCATTCATTTACATCTGCATCCATCAACATCTGTTTTTTGAAACGGATCAAAGCCCTATTTTTCCAGGCGGAACGGTCGAAAATTGGATGTAAACAGACAAAAGACAAATGGTGCGTCTTTGTATTAGTAGTGGATGTAAAACACTGATGTAAAAACTGATGGTAAACTGATGAAAACCTGATGATAACCTAGTTTCATAGTAGGTAAGGTTGAATAAAGACAATAGTCCATCCAGTTCAACCTGTGTAGGTGCACGTGTGTCAGTGTCTTCAATTATTTCCCATATCCCTGTATTTTGTGTTCTTTAACAGGTTCCCCACCGCGCGCCGTCTTTTCACGGCGGCAGTCGGGGAGCCCAGCGCGAATCGCCGTAAATAAGCCTGGGGACTGTGCCCGCGGCTCGGGCAGACCCGATGTCCGCCGGCGAGCCGCGATGAGTGGCTACAGGGAAAGAACGGGGAACCGCCGATGTAAACACGGCGGTTCCCCGCCCTGTCAGTGGGGCATGAGAGATCTACTGATCCCTGTCACTGGGATCAGTTAGATCTCTCATGCCCATGTTAGCCCAACCCCCCCACAGTAAGAACACACCCAGGGAACACACTTAACCCCTAGCTCTCCCCCTGCAGGTTAACCCCTTCACTGCCAATGACATTTATACAGTAATCAGTGGACATTTAAATTTCTGATCGCTGAATAAATGTCATTGGTCCCAAAAAAGTGTCAAAATGTTCCGACATATCCCCCCCCCAATATCGCATTACCGATAAAAAACGCAGATCGCCGCCATTACTAGTAAAAAAAACCAAAAAAAAAAAACCCCACAAATGAATTCTCACCATCCGTAAACGCGGCCACTTTTGCGCAAACCAATCAATAAACGCCGATTGCAATTTTTTTTATCGCAAATATGAGGAATTATATAAATCGGCCAAAAACGGTAAAAAAAAATGTTTTTTTATATTTTTTTTTTTGGATTTGAATTTTAGCAAAAAGTAAGAAATTTGGGTTTTTTTGTAAAATGGTCGCTCTTCTTTTGTTTATAGCGGCGATAAGAAATGACGCAGAGGCGATCAAATACCACCAAAAGAAAGCTCTATTTGTGGGAAAAAAAGGATGCAAATTTTGTTTGGGTACAACGTCGCACAACCGCGCAATTGTCAGTTAAAGCGACGCAGCGCCGAATCGCAAAAAGTGCTCTGGTCCTAAAGTGCAAAATTCTTCCGGGGCTGAAGTGGTTAAGATGCACATCCAAGAGTCTCTTAAAAATATCCATACTCTCCACAGCCACCACCAATTGTGGAAAAGAGTTCCACATCCTTATTGCCCTGACGCTTCTCCTCCAATCTCATACGGTGTCCCCTTGTTCTCTTACACTCCTTGAGACTGAATAGGTTTTTCTTATGCTGGGATCGCCATTGAGGTTTTTGTGAATCACCATTATATCTCCTCTCAAGCGTTGCTTCTCCATTGAGAATAGATTTAATGTTTGCAGTCGTTCATCGTAATTGAGGTCCCCTTATTAGTTTTGTTGCCCTTCTTTAGACTCTCTCCAGTTCCAGAACATCCCTTCTGAGGACTGGTGACCAGAAATGGACAGAATACTCCATATGTGGTCTAACCAGAGTTTTATATAGTATATAACCTGATGAAAAACTGATGTAAACTTCATCCGTTTTTTCCTTTGAAAAAACGTGACTGAACTGATGAAACAAACGGTCCACATGTGTGAAAGGGGCCTTATGTAATCACCGTACATAATATTTTGTTCAACAAATTAACTAATGCGCACACTCATTCTTGATCATATACAATAATAAGCATCTGCCAACATCAATACAGGTTACCACAAACCACAAATAGATTAATATACAGCAAAATATGTGGCGCTACACTACTTAAATAACCAAAAATCAATCAGTGCAAATAACCATTATATATGAAGCTGAAATTTATCAGTGGTGTAAATTGATGTGTAAAATATAAGTGCATAAATATCTCTGCAAAAATTCATATAAATACCATCATTTTATATACAAACATGATATCCAAAATATGCCATATTAATAAAGTGCAAAAAAATGTTGTGCAAAAAGTCTATTCTAAAGTGCAGAAAGAAATGTGAACATATGCAGTCAGAGTAAAGTGTCCCAGTGCAGAAAGAACTCTGAATGGTGTAATCCCACTTGCTTCCAACTCTCACAATCCACATGGGGTATGCCCCAGCCTCTCACCTTAGGTGAAGACCCCAACGGTTCTAATGGTGCATCTGTCAACAGAAGAGTTCTCAATGCCAATCTCCACTCCTTTATCCTCTATTGGAAATGGTAATCAGGCAAATTCAGCAAAGATCGTGGCTGAGGGGAGAAAATAAGCAGCTCCCTTCTCATGTGCTGTGTCCCTTCTTGTAGTGACCCTCTCACTCTCCTCAATCCCAGATCATGTAAGAGACCTCCTCTGCTGCAGGAATACCTCCTCTGTTGAAGGAATATTTCCCTCTAGGTGGTCTCTTACATGATCCGGTATTGAGGAGAGTGAGAGGGCCAATACAAGAACTGAGACAGCACATGAGAAGAGAGCTGCTTATTTTCTCCCTTCGGCCACGATCTTTGCTGGATTTGACTAGTCACCATTTTCAATAGAGGATAAAGGAGCGGAGATTGGCATTGAGAACTCTTCTGTTGACAGATATGCCATTAGACCCGTTGGGGTCTTCACCTAAGGTGAGAGGCTGGGGCACGCCCTATGTGGACACTTTACTCTGACTGCATATTTGCACGTTTCTTTCTGCACTTTGGAATATACTTTTTGCAACCATTTTTTTTGCACTTTTTTGCACTTTATTAATATGGACATATTTTGGATATCATGTTTGCATATATAATTATGGTATTTATATGAAATTTTGAAGAGATATGTATGCACTTGTATTTTACACATAAATTTACACCACAGAATATTTACTTGTTTCATGCTATCAACAGACATGAGAAGGGTTGGATAATTCAAGTGCCTTGGCCTTGATTTGTCTTGACAGCTCTAGGTTAGCCCACAGATATGTGATGGCTTTTAGATGCAGGCGACAATTAACGTTTTTGTCTGCGGGTGGCCATATTTTCTATGCTAGCACCCTTTTTGTCACACATTTATCCATATATCATCACACAGGACACAGGCTGCCTTTAAAATGTCCTTTAAGCAGAAGCCCAGTTAAGTTGACTTATTTCTTTATAATGAAATTGGTGCCTTTCCTTGCAAATGAAGTCTAATTATAATATCTAGTGACAAGTGAATTGCTAACGGCAATAATCATGTTAGTTTCTTAAATTAATGGGCTATACAAGATTTCTAGTTAACAGAACTCCATTATTCCGCTTTGCTATACTTGAGAGATTTATTACAAGAAAATCTGATATTTAAGAGAAATACTGTCCTCATACAGATGCTTTCAAGTGATTTAACACAGGACTGAAGCAGTCTGGACAATGATTTAGCGCCACACTTATGATTTTTAATAAAATGTTGAAATTATGAAAGAGGTTACCGCCACTGAATATAGCTGCTAAATGGAGTAGTAAGTTAAGCTGGCATCGCAAAGGCCTTTTTTTTTATATCTAGACTAGCATATGAAAGAACAACCAACCAGATTTCTGAAGTTTATTGTAGACAAAGATTGTTTTAAAGAATTAAAGAAATACATATAGGGGCCTTTTCCAAAACTTCTACAGCTCTTAACATTAATAGAACTTCAGTGGGAATCAGCTATGCACACTGGGGTACATTCATACAAATACTGGGGGGACAGGGGAGTTTTGAACTTTTAAGAATTATAAAATTAAAACAATCATCCTACTAGCTGAAAACTAGTTTAAATATCAGCCACAAATCAGCACCTATAATATGCTCACTCCATCATATACTGAAGAAAATGTAATCAAGTTTGCCTTTATAAGATGAACTACCCAAAAATATTCATTCAAATTACCATTTTGCCATGAATCTTCACTTTGCTGTGACCGATTAAATTTGAATTTCAGGAAAACAACTAAATATATATAAAATGATTTACGTGCCAAAGGATTTAAAATACCAGTGTTGTATTTGAGAATACTAAAGGGAATAGCCAGTCCCTGCACCCTCTTTGCACAGTAAACTGCAAAGGACACTACAATAATTTTATGTGGGGAACAGAAGTAATAATAGCATTCGGCATATGAATTCCTTTATTTTTTTTATATCTCTGCTGCCTTTATTTATATTTTTCTCCACATGCACTAGAAGAACACGCTACCCAGTAGTAGTTACAGTTACAGGGGTTGTAACAAAATAGAACACTTCCAGGAGGGCTCAGAATGGTGACCTTTTATTAACATTGTTTATTTTTTTGCTTTCCAAAGAAAATGTTGCTTAAACTGTTCATGCAGTGCACCCCTGGCAGTCTAGGGTGAATCCACACCTGCAAATACACCCGCACTCCAACTAGATGCAAGAACCCCAGGAGGGGTTCCTGCGATCAGCTGCAGGAGGCAGTCTTCGCTCAGAGCCGATCAATCATATGTGCCACGATGAGCTGTGTGAGCCAACAGCCTCCATTGATTTCAATAGGGCTGCCTCCCGTAGTTAATTGTGGGCACCCCCACTGGGGTTCTCGTATCAGATAAGAGTTAGGGTGCATTCACAGGTGTAAATGCATCCTTAAAATCTGTCTCAACCACATCACCATCACACTTGCTGGAAAGTTTGGTTTGCATGTAAATCTTGAGAAATAAATAACAAAAGGAATGTGAAGTAAAAAGTATAATAACTTTACTATCGCAGGTATCACTTTGGGCCAATTTGGACATTTTTATTTAGGGGTGTACTCACTTTTGTTGCCAGTGATTTAGACATTAATGGCTGTGGTTTGAGTTATTTTGAGGGGACAGCAAATTTACACTGTTATACAAGCCGTACACTCACTACTTTACATTGTAGCAAAGCGTCATTTCTTCAGTGTTGTCACATGAAAAGAAATAATAAAATATTTACAAAAATATGAGGGGTGTACTCACTTTTGTGAGATACTGTATTTTACTCTCTTAACTGCAACTCAGTTTATAACATTTGTATCATGTGTTTTTTTTTCTGGATCTTTGGTTGATATGCTGTCACTATCATTTAAAATACACTTATAATAACAATTATAGACCCTTAATTTCTTTGCAAGTGGGCAAACCTACAAAATCTGCAGGGGATCAAATAATTATTTTCCCCATTGTAAATGTTCCTCCAAGCCACATTGCCAGTGAGACTCAACAAAAGTAAATGTCACTGACTGCTGTTGTTAATGAAGGGGAGAGATGGTGGAGACTGAAGACAGGATAGTTACATAGTAGTTAAGGCTGAAAAAAGACAATAGTCCATCCAGTTCAACCTGTGTAGGTGTTTGTCGGTGCCCATATCCCTGTATGTTGTACTCTTTAAGATATACGGTACATTAAAGAGTCTTTTAAATATATCCATACTCCCCGCAGTCACTACCAGTTGTGGAAGAGAGTTCCACATCCTTAGAACCACACTAAAATCGTAACTAATTTCTGACTGTGTAAATTACTAACACTAAAGGCTTTGCAGAAAATAGCCTATGCAATAAAGGGTACCCAGTAAGAATTAGAAAAAAAAGTGCAGCTTTGTAAACTGTTCATTAATTTTATTATCTACCTGTGAGCCATTTGGGTCTCACAGGAAGCCTGGCTGAGAAACTCCCAGTTAGCATTCCTGACGTCCTACCTTGGTAGAAGGACATGAAAACTGTTTTTTACTTCTGCAATGCTGAGAGAGAGTGTCTCAATGGTTTTCACATCCTAGCAGCAAAGTGAACAACTGGTAGAACCAATATTTTTAAAAGCTGCAAAGTTTGTAATACCTACTGGGGCCCATTGACTGCACAGGCCATTTTCTTGAAATGATGAACTTAGCTATAATTGGGCCAATATTTTCCTTTACCAGCAAGTGTTTTGAGTTGTGGTTTTACTGGCCAGGCTGGTGAAATACCAACCAGATGGCAACCCTATCCAATAACCCACATAAGTCTGCTGGCTGTACATCCAAAAAAGTGCAAGACTAAGACCCCTTTCACACATGTGGATCATTTGTTTCATCAATTCAGTTAATTCAGTTTACATCAGTTTTTCATCTGTTTTTACATCAGTTTTTTACATCCTCTAGATAGAGTCCTTAAAGTGTTACAAACCCAGTAATATGAAAATACAGAGTTTACATGTGTGATGTCAATATCATGTGACCTGGCTATCTCTGAGAACAAGTGAGTGTTCTCTCCAGCATAAAAGACACAACTGAGCATGTGCAGGAGGACTACCCTGCCTGTGTTAAGCTGGCCTTCCCGATATACATTGCAGGGAGGGAAGAATCTAGGCATACAGGATAAAACAGCCCTTTTACAGAGGATTAACCCCTTAAGATCCACAGTGAGTATAACAAGCATGTTATGCTGCATATACAGACTGATTTTACTGTTGTAGGTTTAGTAACACTTTAACCACTTGAGTCCCAGAGCCATTTTTTCATGCAAAAACTGATCATTTGTCTGTTCCATTTTTTTAATGGAAGAAAAATAGGGCTTTGATCCATTCCAGAAAATGATCATCTATTTACATACATTTTTCCATAGAGATTCATTGATGTTCATTTTTCATCCGTCAACTGATGGATGAAAAACGGACAAACATTCCGCATGTGTGAAAGAGGCCTAAAGGTAGGGCTGGAGCTCAGCTTTAAAATGAAACCTTTATATAGCACAAATGAAACACAGACTGTCTATCAGGTGCCATAAGATTCCCGCTCCTATTTCACCGCTATTTCCTCAATCTGCTGTTCTAGCCTTCCAAAAGTCCTATGTAAATGACAACTTTGTATATGTGTGCTTCATACTCAGGGGTTCAGGGCATATTGCTTCACTTGTTTGCAACTAAACATAGGGGTCTATTTTGAGCATTTGGTGTGCTAGTTATACTCTACTACTGCAGGTTATATCTGTGATCCAAGTTGGAGGGGCAAGCAGTTTATGGTGCTGTATCACCACTTTGTCTTGTATGTTTAAAGTGTAGATCACCTTTAAGTCTTTGGTTTCATACACTTGAGAAATGTAAAATGCAATGCAAGCTTATTAAAATAGGTATACAACTATGTAAAATCTTCTCAACATCAGAACTGATGGATTGCATGGGGTTGGAGATGAGTGTCTTAATAGCCTCTGTTTTCAAATCTTCCTCAAGGGAGGAATAATCAAGAGCCATTCAGCTGCTCTGAGAAGGCAGAGAAAAATTACTAACAGGGCATTTGTAAAGGTCCAATTCTTCATAAACCTTCATAATTATAGATTTAAATATGTATCTGAAAAAATGTGAGTACCTGGCAATTTTTACTGTACAGATTTAGCAATTAGAAAAGCAACTGGTGATAGGTTGGCAGCTGTGCTTTTAATTTTTCAATAATAGTGACAAATCACCAATCCAAGCTAAATATACACAGACTGAAATATTAAATGCAGACAGAAAGAGACCCATTTTTCTTACATACAGACAGTCTGCCTGCTTACAAAGAACACACTCCCTTCAAATTTGTATAGCATTCTATAACACTTTAACCTGTTCATGCCATACAGGCCATTCCTTGTAATGTTCGACATTCTCAGATTATATCTCAATCCCATAATGGGACAATGTACTCTCTTAGTGTATACAACATGACATATGACGTGTTTAGGGACAGTGTTAGCCCAAGGTAAGAACCCTTTAAGTAAAGTGTGACCCTAAACTAGAATCTTGTCCTTGAGGTAGCAAAGCCCTTCATACACTAGGTGTACAGCTTGGAAAGGGAGTGACAATTCAGACCATGATGCAGTCATACTTGTTTTATCATTTACATTATTGCTCAGCATACACATTAACTAAAAGAGGTTTTCATCATCACAGATATATTATGTTTTGTATGCTGGGTACTAAATATCAGGCATATATCTTGGGGCTCTGGATCACATTTTAATGGTAATTAAATAAAAATCATTCTTTACTGCAGTAGCCGTGCAACCAATATACTCTGCTGAAGTCCAACCAGAAACCAGAACAAGATGGAATGCAAGTGGTTACCATGGCTCACTGTACTAAAAAACATCCAGGGAAACAGCTAAATACACAGCTGAACTACAGATAGACTTGATGTTCTACCTGTCAAATGTTTTGTAATTCTAAACAGGCGGTTTTATTATTTACACACAGCTACCAGACTGCACAGGGTTAAAGGTCACTCTACTACTGCTTTCTTCGGCTTCATAGCTGCCTGCATCACTTCCCTGAAAACTGTACAAAGCAGATTATGTCATTTTGATTTTAAATCAATATGTTGGAGATGGTAATGACAGAGTGAACTAAAATGGATAGCATGGTTGTAGGCTGGTGCTTTCTACTTTCTCCACTGCATTCCACTTGAAGGGTGTAATACAACTTAGATGGTCTATACCAGGGTTTCTCGACCAGGGTTTCGTGGAACCCTAGGGTTCCCAACTCCTTAGCTGGGATCAGTAGTTCGTCTGTTGAGCTGTATACACTTTTTCATTTATTAAAGCATTTGGAATAGGACCTCGGAGTGCGGCTGTCCAACCTTCATTTATATCATTTATATACACCTGATCCACACAGGGCTCATTAGTCCTTGAGCGGAGATTGTTTGCATCACTGGGGAGTTACAGTTCATTGAGGGAACCATGAATGCCAACATGTACTGTGACATACTGTAGCAGAGCATGATCCCCTCCCTTCGGAGACTGGGCCACAGGGCAGTATTCCAACATGATAACGACCCCAAACACACCTCCAAGATGACCACTGCATTGCTAAAGAATCTGAGGGTAAAGGAGATGGACTGGCCAAGCATGTCTCCAGACTTAAACCCTATTGAGCATCTGTGGGGCCTCCTCAAACAGAAGGTGGAGGAGCGCAAGGTCTCTAACATCCACCAGTTCCGTGATGTCCTCATGGAGGAGTGGAAGAGGACTCCAGTGGCAACCTGTGAAGCTCTGGTGAACTCCATGCCCAAGAGGGTTAAGACAGCGCTGGAAAATAATGGTGGCCACACAAAATATTGACACTTTGGGCCCAATTTGGACATTTTCACTTAGGGGTGTGTTGCCAGCGGTTTAGACATTAATGGCTGTGTTGAGTTATTTTAAGGGGACATCAAATTTACACTGTTATACAAGCTGTACACTCACTACTTTACATTGTAGCAAAGTGTCATTTCTTCAGTGTTGTCACATGAAAAGATAGAATAAAATATGTACAAGAATGTGAGGGGTGTACTCACTTTTGTGAGATACTGCATATATATATATATATATATATATATATATATATATATATTTGGCTTCTTGGTACCTTTTTTGTTCTTTTTCTTCTGGACTTCCATCCTATGTCGCCACGGCGAGGTACATCATTTCCGCGATCACATCGTGCCCTCCTCCTTCCCCCTGCTGCCTTCTGGGACCTGTGTGTGTCCCAGAAGACGACAGGACCATTCAAAAAGCACCACGTGACTCGCGCGTGGTAGGAAACCGGCTGTGAAGCCTGGCAGGTTCACTGAAGGTTTCCCTTACTAGCAATGCCGGTGCCTGCACCCGGAGCAGATGGATGGATTGGCTTTGGGTGCCAACATCGCAGGCTCCCTGGACAGGTAAGTGTTCTTATATTAAAAGTCAGCAGCTACAGTATTTGTAGCTGCTGACTTTTAATTTTTTCTTCCCCAGGCTGGAACTATGGTTTAACTTGGAAATACATGTGTCACCAACTTGGCTATGCAGTGTGGCAGATGTACAGTATGTAAATTACAATATTGGCTGAACAGAACTTTAAAGAATTTGGGGTAGGGGTCAGCAACCCGTAGATCGCAGACAGGTGACTGGTAGATCGTGGTCTGGGCTTGCTGACCCAACATCCCAGAGCATCAAACTGAGTGCAATGCAGCGGGAATACTTGTAAAGATGGAGCTGTAGTAGGGAGCAAGAGCTACATAAGCCAATGCCTCCTCTGTAGTGCTGGCTCCTGTCTCATGAGGAGTGATACTAACAGCACTTCACTGTCTCCAGGGTGGTGCCAGCAGCAGGAACGAAGAGATCTTCCCAGGAAAGTTGCAGATGCACTGTGCTGCACTCATGGTGCAGGTCAACCGCAGCACATCAGTGTGAAAGCAGCTTTATAGGGGGCTCAGTAAGGGGGCATTTACATTGTGCAGTACAGCAAACAAGGAGTTAAAGCATGCAGCATTGTGTTGCTTTCTCACCACCTGGTTTAACCCCTTGGACCCCACAGAAGCATGCAGTTGCAGGGCACTTGCAGAGTGGCCCCATTAATGTGAATGGGTCACAGTTGGCAGACGGTAGCACCCACCAAAAGCAATTGGGGGCTTAATTCCTGCTGCAGCATGTGTAAACCTATGGCTTCTGCCTCAGCAGCTAAAGGGGGTGGGGATGGGGGAAAATTTTAAACCACCCCCCAATTTTGTGTGAATGAGCCATAAGGGTGTCACTGCAGAATGCAGCTAAGTGCAACAGGCACTGCTGCTCCTCTGAAAAGTGATCAAAGACTGTTTGGCAGGTGGGCGAGGAAGTAATATGTTGCCTCCTCACCACCTGATTTAAACCCATGATTGCCATGCAATGCACGTGATTGCAGCATGGAAGTACATCAATTAGAGGTTTAAACAGATGTGAGAAGGCGACACTGTGCTCTGTGATCTTTGACTTCTCCCATGTTGTTTAGGTAGCTCTCCACCTCTTTAAGGTTGCCTTCCCCTGCTTTGGAGGATAAATCAGGAACTATATGTAAACTGTACATTTTGTTGTTTGCCTGGAATTTTACATATCAGCATTTAAAAACAATAATTACTTAATTAGGCAGAATGTTAACCATCATTAGATAATTATGGTAGGTGCCGTTGTTGACTCTTGTGTATTTTAGAGATTTCTAATTTTCCTGCTTGTCATTCCCATACGCATTTACTACTTAGCAAGTACTGATCAGGATTTTACTGGCCGCATAAGCCTTGTTCGCACAGCCCATGTGTACAGCTGTCTGTTCTACAGAAGTTGGTCTAATGTTGAACGGGCATGCTGGAAAACCAGCATCCGACCAGCACTGGCAGTCATTGGCTGATCAGTGTGTTCTCTCGTGGGGGTGGGGGGGGGGGGTGTGGATAAGCTTATCTCTTTGTCACTCTGCTTTCTCTTCCTATCAGCATGCTTCTTGACAGCACATGAACGGATGGGCTCCTTTCTTAGATTCTTTCTCTCATACTATAACCCGGCTGTACTGGGACTGCAAGAGGATTATAACAAAATTCTGGCTTGGGCTTTAGACCCAGATACTCCAGATGGTGTGAGGGCTGGAGGGCAGACTTTGGAAATTTGTTTAACCAGCCAAAGTTTTAAAAGGAATTGTTTTTTGCACATTAGCAGACAAGGTTGTGGCTGCTAACAGAGCAGCTCCAACTGTGCCATTTTGGGCTGATACCTGCACAGTGCTGTAGTTGATTTGGTGCCTGTGCTGTGCAGCATTTATGCTGTGTTGCCAGGCTCCTGGGAATGATTCTGGGGACACTTTTTTTTCCTGTTGTGAGGGGCCCACGACAGGACACAAGAATGAATGACGTCCTTACACCATGTTTACCAGCACTAGTGTACCCATTAGAAGATTTCCCCCCAACCCTTGCTCAAAATTTGCTTTTCCTTTGATAACAGTCACCAGGAAAAATAATGAGAGGGTGAATCTCCCTAACGGGGACACAGACAGCAGAAAACATCTGACAGGTGATCTAATCCTTCTCCACTCTATCTAAAACAAAAAAAAGTGTTGCCTTCAATTAGTGCCGGTTCACACAGGGGCGACTTCACTCAAGTCGCTCCGACCTAGAAAAACTACTTTGGAGTGACTTCGGAGCAGCTTGCATTGACTTCTATACAGAAGTCGTTTTGTAAGCTGCGTTGAAGTCGCGCTGTACGGGGCAGCTTCAAAGTCAGACGAGAATCGAGTGACTTTGAAGCCGCCCCTGTGTGAACCGGGACTCATAGTTTAAACTTCTTATACAAAACTCAAGTCCGGCCCTGTCCCCTCCCCACTATTCGTCTAATCTGAGAGGAAGCTTCATTGACCAACAGCGAGGCAGAAGGAGCGAGGGCCAAATATATCTTTTACAGGCAAAGAGAAGATTTGCATATAACTTCAGCTGGTTATATCTCTGAATCTAGTGATTATTTCTAACAAACCACAGACGGGTACCAGGGTTGGCGACCTCTGCTGTAGAATGTTGCTTGAGTCACTTCCAAGATAGTGGTACCCATAAGCATTCTCAGGCCTCTTGGATGTCTACACAAGGGAGGCATTACAAGTAAATAACATGCATGAAATATGTTAACTGTACTATAATTTAATGGGAAGAATGTTAAAATTAAAGGTCTGACAACAGGGTCTCTTTTAAGGGATGGAAATTGACTTAACCTTGGTAATTCAAGTGAAGCATGTAATGAAAAACATAAGTTCAGTAAAATCATGTGAAAACAATTACGAGGGGTCTTCAAAAAATTTCCACACTTTTATATTTTCGTTGAAAACGGTGAGGGCATTAGGAGTAGTAATTGGTCGTGTCTGAGAGTGTTATGTGACTAGTCCAGTGCTTCTCAACTCCGGTCCTCAGGACCCACCAACAGGCCAGATTTTTAATATTACCTTGGGGAGATGCAGACTAGAATACTGCAATCACTGAGCAGCAAATGATATCACCTGTGATGCAAACCTGGCCTGTTAGTGGGTCCCGAGGACAGGAGTTGAGAACCACTGGACTAGTCTGTCTGGCAAGCTGGCTGACCTTGCAGTTTAGTATAAGAGTTGTCACACAGTGGTGATGGTAGCTGCAAAACTTATAAATTGCACAAAAGAGGAACAGCATTCTGTCATACATTTGTTGTGGGCAGAAGGTCTGGCCGGGAGCACAAAATTATCTATGCATGTGTGCTCAGTATGGGGATAGAGGTCTCTCTCGTAGAGTTGTTTATGAGTGGAAGGTTATAGAACATCCAGCTTATAGTCCGGATTTAGCGCCATCTAATTTCAACCTTTTTTGGGCCGCTCAAAGAAGCTTTCATGGGAAGAATATTTTCATGTGATAATGACCTGAGAGCAGCTGTATAGCAGCGGCTATGCACTCAACCGAAAACATTTTTTGCTGATGGCATTAAAAAGTTGTTATGACGCTGGGGAAATGCATCGCAAAGGAAGGTCACTATGTAGAAAATGATGTCATTTGTTTTTGAAATTCCTAATAAATAGAATTAAAAAAGTGCTGAAACATTTTGAAGTATATAAAGCTGAAGCAATATGCAAATATATTTTCCAGTAAAAGCCTAGCTTGGCCATCCCATTGGTCACGGAGACTGTTCCGTTACAAGATTTCCATGTAACATAAATATGCAGCTATAGTAATGTTTTATAGTTGGTTATTACAATGCCATCTTGTGGTTCTTTTGGATATTACACCTTCCTATTGTATTTTCTAAGTGTGTACCTCCCATCCTCTGTGAGCTATTTCCTCTTCCTAGTTCACTCTACTCTGTAACTTCCTGTTCCGGGTGCACTCCGTTATTCTAGTTCCTCTTCCTGTGTCCTCTCTCTCATGAGGTAAAGAATATGGCCACATGCTAGAAGGCCTCACTCAATCTACTCGCATCCTAGGACACATTACTATGTTTTGACCTGCAGTTACCATCTTTCGACCATCTGTCACATTTGTTGTATGCTGTACCTGCTATTCCAATGAATAAACGCTCGTGGAAGAAATCGGTAATTGGTGAGTCACTATCTGATAAGAACTGTCTGCGGTGATCATATCTGCTTATACAGGCCAGGCATAGAGGTCTCAACAAGGGATAAGTCGCCATTACAACAGTTAGGAGTCAGAATAGAGACTACCTATCACATTAAAAGGACCAATGTGGAGGTTCAGCAAGCTTGATTATAACATCTCTGGATCTGCCAACCATTATTACATTCATCATGTGCTTATTCATTATTTCTTCATATGCTCAGTATTAGTTCCCTAGGTTTCTATTACTTTAAGTGATTTTTCTATTTAACATCTAAAAGAGAACGCTGTTGCATTTGCTCTTTGCTTGACTCCTCTAGATTATATATTTCCATATTTATTAGGGAAACACATGACAATGAAGGAAATCGCAACAACCTAAAATGCAAGCAACACAAAAATTCAAATGAAGCAAATTGTTCCAAAATGAACAACAATGATTTCTTTATTGTATAGCAACGCATACTTCAAATGCAAATTGATGCTAACACAAGCTAACTACCAAGGAGAAAAGCAGAGATAATATGAACTATTTTGGGACTGTCTTGCTGTCAAGCATAAAGAGAACCTTTTGTTTTTCTTCATAAATACTGTTCTCTTAAGCCTCTTTCACGTGTGCAGTACGATCTGGTCTGCCTGTCAGTTTTTCAGGTAAACCTTACCAGAAGTTCCATGTAAGTCTATGGGCAGACAGATGTAAACAGACTTATGTACATTTTCATCTGGCCAGCCATGGATCCAACATGGGTCCAGAAAGCTCCGGTTTGTAAATGCATAAGAAAATGAATAGGCACAGTTGTCACAAAAGTGACATCCATTCTGTTCTGCTCCAATAAGACATCACTTATTTGGACCGTAGATATATATTTTTTGGAAGCCTTATTTTTCCATATTTATACAGCACTAGCACTTTATATTCACGGACTTATGACAATTAAGATATATTTTGTGGTAGTTGGTTCGGTATATAATCATGTATTTCACTGTCATTTTGCACATTTATGCATTTACATTTTATTATTTATTAATTCACCATTGAATGTTTTTGATTTATTACTTATTTAGTAGCGCAGCACTTTTTCTTTATATTGTTCTGTATTAAGTGAAGTGAATAGCTTATGGTGTCAGTAGCTGCTATGTACCATATTGAGTGGGGATCCACTCAGTAAAGGGTAATTGGTACCTATTAGGTATTGAATCTATAGTTTCATGTTTTATTTGCGCTGATTGGTTCACATTTCTGTATTTCACAAATTCAAAAATTAGTAAATTCGTAAATTCATAAATTCGAAAATCCGAAAATAAGAATGAAAATCTGAAAATTCAAAAGAACGAAAATCCAAAAATAAGAACGAAAATCTAAAAAAAATAAAAAACCCGAAAATTCAAAATAATAACTAACTTATGAGTTTTCGAATGTACGAATTTTCGAATTTATTAGAAAAAACTAATTTTGATCATAACGAATGACCCGAAAAACAACAACAAAAAAAGAATGACATGAAAATTTTTCAGCAGTGCACATGTCTAATCATATTCTTGGACAATCAGCATCTACCCTGACACATTTCCCTACATCATGGTGACTGTATGAAGGTGACTAAGTTTATGGTATTGCTATAAAAGCTGGGCATGTTCCTGACTCTAATTAAAACTGAGGAAGATACATGAATGTGTAGGGAAAACATTCAACATTACAGAAAAAATCCAGTTGAAAATTTGTGACTTTTGGGTGGAGTCTATGTTACCTGTGATGTCATCACGCAGAGTGATGCGAAGTGGTTTGTCGGATCCGGTTTGTGAATGTTTTCGATACGCATATCGGCTTTTTAATTATGTGTGTGTGCAATATTTCATTTTAATAACTTAACTGGAAATTTTTTACAATGAGGCTGTTTTTACACTTTCTATGATTGGAGCAATCATTTGAAATATTTTACTGCTTGAAAATTAAATGCAAGAGTTCCATAGACATCATGCCAGACATCCATTACAAAAGGCTCCAGTGATGGTTGTTTGGAAGCACTGTTTGACCACTCAACCTTTGAGGGTGAACTTCTTCTAGTAAACAGCCTTTAATACTCACCATTGGTGCCTTTTGGATGAATATTTCTGGAGGATCACCTTGGAAACTTTTTTGGCTTGGAGTTGGTTTCTTTCATTATTCTCTATAAATTTTATTGGGACTTTTGATGGACCTATTTATATCATTTTCACTCATATAGGATTATATATTCTCTAATTCAGCTAATTATTCAAGAGTCAAAGACTAGTGCACCGCTCTCATCCGAATAGAACAAATTAATCCAAATTATTATGTATTCATTGGTTATGTTATTAAGTTAAAATCATTTCCCCATTCCCAACTGACTTTGTTTGTTGGGCAGCGCACATACAAATTAAATGAATGGTCTCAACTCCAATACCAAAAGAATCTTATTAGAATATTCATACTACACTCACTAGAATTAAAACGAATGGATCTCGTGTAATGGCGACAAACAAAAGTTTAAAAATTCCTACAGGTTACCAGTTTTGAGTTACAGAGGAGGTCTAGTGCTAGAATTAATGCTTTCGCTCTAACTATCGCGGTGATAGCTCACATGTGTGGTTTGAACCTTGTTTTCATATGCAGGCATGACTTACGTATGCGTTCGCTTCTGCGCGCAAGCTCGGCGGGATGGGGCGCTTTACATTTTTTTATTTTCTTATTTATTTTACTTTTTATTTTTACACCATTCTTTTAAAAAAAAATTTTTTGATTACTTTATTCCTATTACAAGAAATGTAAAGCATGTAAAATGTAAGCATGCCAGGGCCTCCTAAATATGAGATCTGGGGTCAAAAAGACCTCAGATCTCATATTTACACTAAAGCGCAATGAAAAAAAATAAATAAATAAAATGACATTGAAAAAACAAATGTCCCCTTTAAGAGCATTGGGCGGAAGTGACTTGTGACATCGCTTCTGCCCTGCAATGCTATGGAGCCAAGTTGGCAGCATCTTCCGCTCACTCACCATCCAGGCACTGGGGGGAGCAGACCCGATCGTCTCCACTGCTACCGTCGGGTCCGGTAAGTGGCGGAGATGACGGGAAAACGGCGGGGGGGCACCTCTCCCGCCCTAGATAAAAGTGATCTCGCAGCGCCGCTGAGACCACTTTTATCTTACAGAGAATCACCGACTGAATGGTATACAATGGCAAAGTGACCATCGTCAGCTGACGGCATTGGTCGGAAGTGGTTAAGAAAAGGCCCAAACTATTGCATTATGTCATCAGAATAAAACAAATGAATTCTTTGTTTTGGTTATAATTTATTATGGATTAATTGGAATTACTAATGTGACTTGGAGATTCAGATGCATCCAAATCTCTGAATCACACAAATTTAGTCTGAATTTTAACTCACTGAATCACCCAGGTCTATTTGCTGTAACTGCTTATAAAGCTTTAACTGGAGTTCAGTTTCAATTTGTTAGTCAAGTCCACATAAATCTGCTATTCCAAAACGACCCTCCCTCCAGACTGACAATGCTGCTGTCCAGGTGTCTGCTTTACTACTTCGTCCAGAATGAAGATGCCCTTCACATAAACATAATATAATACCCAATATTTGGTAAGATGATGTTGTGTCAAGTAAATAGATACCAAATATGTCAAGATTTAAAACTGCATCTGTGAAATAGCGACAAACTACAGAACCTAAAATTGTCCATATGTAGCTGTTTAAAAGCCTATACAGGTTATGAGTTTAGAGTTGAACATAAAACATGGCCCTAGAATTATTGTTCTCACTCCGATATCTGCGGAAATACCTCAAATGTTAACATATGCGTGCTGGACCTACACTTGCGGTTGCATTTCTATATTTGTGTGAGGGACAGGGGTGCTATTTTTTTTATGAAATAGTTTTTATTAATTATATTAACATTTATTTTTATTAACACTTTAAAAAATAAATTAACTTAATTTTATTGCTATCGCCAGGGGTCTAACAAGCTCCCTTGTGATAGATCTGGGCAGTGATAGGTCTTCTTTATGAAGCCATCAGGCATCTTTAGGAAGACATCAGCTCCAAAGCAGCTAACCAAGCACAGATCATGCTTGGTAGGCTTCCTCTCATTGCTTATGGGTTCATTCATCACAGAGAAAATCATGGAAAGGATGTTCCTCCATCTCCTCTGTGAGAAGCAATTCCAGCCACTTACCGCAGTGGCAGGCTCCTTGGAGGAAAGGAAGAGCCTAGGAACCAGCGTGGGAAGTGGAGGGGGGGGGGTGTTAGCCCTTCACAGCACTGTAAAAGTAATCTGGCAGCTGAATCACTTTCACAAAAATCCAAACAGCAGCCATGATCTTGTAATAACCATTTTCTGACAGGCTGTTTTAATACGTATGTTGGTCAACAAGTGGTTCATTTTGGGAGAATTTGCTTTGGTTGTTGTGGGCCCATCAATAACACAGCAAACATCTATGTTCTTTATTAAACAAGGCCTACTGTCTAAAGCCCCATATTCACCATCAGATTTTCTGTAGACTTTCGTCTTCAGATTTACCAAAACCATATGAGGTCAAACCTTAAGGGTACTTTCACACCGGAGGCTCTTTACAGACGTTTTTGTGCTAAAAACAGCGCCTGTAAAGTGCCTCTGAATTAATTCCTAATGCACCCCAGTGTGAAATCCTGAGTGTTTTCACACTGGGGCGGGACGGTAAAAAAAGTCCTGCAAGCCGCATATTTGGGGCGGTGTGGAAGCGATGTATGAAATGAATGGGCAGCGCTTCCGAAGCGGCTATACGCCCCTTCGGGCGCACCGCTAGCCAGCACTTTTAACCTCTTGTGGGGGGGTTAAAAGCGCACCGCTGTCGCCCAAATAGTGTCACCAAAGTGCCGCAAATTAGCGGTGCTTTACCGCTAACGCTCGGGCGGTACTGGTTTGAAAGTATCATTGAGTTTCAATTAGCATGCAAAAGTTTACAGAAAATCTGATGGTGTGTATGGGCTTTAGAGTTCCAAGTGTGTCGACAACAGATGGACTAACTAAACAGTGCATGTATGTAGAATCACCATTTCAGATTTATAAAATCCCAGCCTTTTTATTTAGAGCTGACATCAGGTATTCTGTAACAGATACCTCAGATCTACAATGATAGTTTCCTCGGACTGTAAGCGATTATGACAATAACTATAGATGATGTCAATAACTTAAATCAGATTAGAACCCTCTTGGGTTTTTACTACTATCTTGCTCCATTACAGAAATCACCCCTCACTTACTCTCACTTACAGCAACACTGGTTTCACTGGACAGACAAATGATGGAAAATCTCAAACAGCAGATGCCGATTTAAGCTTTAGTATTTTTTTTTTTACAGATCTCTCATAAAAAAAGTTAAACTATGAACAGAAAAAAGCAGTATAGAAATACTATCTAAAAAGAGAAGGGGACGAAGGAGTGAAATTGGGCAGATTAGCAAAGGTTCATAAAGGGTTAAACAAGAACATATTTTATTTTATCACTAGTTAGATTGATTTATCTGACATGATATGCAGATCAAGAGTCAAAACCCCTGTGATCTACATATCTACATATAAATGAAGAATGTCACTATAAATTCAATGTAACAATAAAGTTGTTAGATAATATTTCTCAAAATAGCTTCTGAATACTGTTCGGAAGCTTCATTTTACACAGGGGTCACTGAGACCACTCTTATAATACAGATCAACATTTTGACAGTGAGAATATGATGACAATAGCAGCTGGGAAATAGGAGCAGGGGAAGGGGTGCAAGTGTAGGAGATACACCTAAGAAATTTTGAAAAAAAAGTTTAAGGCATATCTGGTAATGTACATGTTTCTACTTTGACATTTTGGACTTTCAAGTGTAAATCTGTGACCTAAAATCCAAATGCAAACTATTTAACTTTAGGTTGCAACACTGCAAAATATTAAAAAGTTTGTGAAGTGGGCCAGGAGATACTTGGAATGCACAGTTTTTTTGAAGTTGGCTGGCACCCTGGGCAGAGTGAGGATGTTGGAATGGAGATCTCATGGGTTTCGTACTAAAGATACTGTATATGAACAAGCTGAGTAATCAGACTGTCCAAAACGTAACTAAATCTAACTCTCTAGTACTGCAGTAAAAAAAATCTAGTTTATGCTAAAATTACAAACTCTGTCAAGTGTATTATAAGCAAACGTCTTGATAATCTCTAATTCTCAAATTAATGATAACATTTTTTGAAGTTATTTCTATTTGCATTGAGAACAGATATGCTCTAAATGCTGTTGACAAATTTTCCTTCTTAAACAGTTATCACCATAAAAGTTGCCTCAATTAGGCAATTTCGCCTAAACACTCTTGCTTTGGCGATAGTGTTAAAATATTTGATTTCCCATCACTTTCTTTTCATCAGGACCAGGACCAGTGAGGATGAATCTTCTCAGTGGGGACATAGACAGCAATAACAACTATACCGAAGGTCCAACACTTCCCCTCTATCCAAACCTTAAAATCCCCAGTCTATTTAGCTAAGAGGCTAAACACCTCCTACAGAACATGTTATTGAGACTTTCTTCCATCGCACTGGGGCCTTCAACTAACATTTATACCCAATGGTATCTTGGGCAGGGGATGTCTATTTCATATAACAGCCTGAATGTAATTTGTCCTTAGGGTATGAGCACAGTGCTGTAAAAAAAACAAGAGAATGGCTATTACCTAAACAGGCAGTAAGGATTCTGGGAAATGTAGACTACTGCTGAAGTTTGGAGCAATCTGTTTCAATGGTGCCATTAGAGGAAACCTGAATTTTATAGCGCAGTTATAGAAAATCGTGTATAACTGCAGATGGGGAAAGGTCACTGAGGCTCACGGAGAGTGGGGATGTAAAGTGGTTGTGGTCTCTCTCTGCTCCCATCCAATTCCCATGAATAAATGTTCTGATATGACAGGAAGGGATATAGCTTTGGCAGCCATTGCCATCTACTCAGACCTTTATCAATATTGATTTTGAGTAAATAAGAGAGGAGATGGGACAATTGTTGTTGTGGATCTATCACTGCAAGGAATGAAGGACAACGACTGTCAGATCCAGTAATGTAACTGATGGCGAGTAAACTGAAGCTACCAAGCCTGGCAAGGTGACCCCTATGTTATTTTTCACATAATTCATACTAAAATGAAATTATCTGTGAAAAATAAGACCAATTTATCTGATCTGCACAAAAGTGTCATTTATCTGTGAATAGTCATATAATAGAGTCTGTGCAAGCTATGAATACGTTCAGAATTCTAAAATGACAAGCAGGCACAACCATCGTTCTGCTGCAGCTGCTCCCAGTGGAGCCTGTCATTTGTATCTCTGAGATAATACAACTCCACTAAGGCACCTGTTTTCTACCATTATAAAAGCAATAACATTCTCACTTATGTATCAAGAACAAGAGTGTCACATCTATTTCACTTAAACAAATCTGTCATCATTCTTGAAGATATATCTTTTTAATATGATTGATTTGACAGATGTTGTATGGGCAGTATTTGTTATTGTTAAAAATACATCTGGCCTAATTCCATTCAACGCTCAGCAACTGTCATGCATATCTGAACTCAGATTTCTGCACTGCTTGCTCTATTGGCGCTTTTCACTATGCATCAGTGAAACGCACTAACTACAGGAATCTTCCAGGACTTAGAAATCACGCCTGCTCAAATTTGGTATATTCACTAAGTGAATGACTTGCCGTCATTGAACAGCCCAAAAAAAAAAAAAAAAAAAAAAAAA
>BLSH010418757.1:1232223-1252745 GCA_018402905.1 Glandirana rugosa | reverse complement strand
GAAACCCTACTTAAACTCGCCTCTGACACTCGGTCCGGAAGAGCAGGTTGTACTCACGGACTCGAGTGTTTACGCGAAGACCTTCTGACCCGTTTGTAAGGGTATCTGTGTGAGGATTATAAACACCTGTCGGAAGGGTCTTCTCAACTTCGACAATATCGACGTTTCCCACCCGGTTGAGTTATAACTTGGGATGTCTGATTTTGACCCTACGGTAACTTCAAGTACACGCACATTTCCGTCCGCAGGGTTATGAAGACTGTTATGTCACATGTATTGTCAGAAGTATTGGGACGCCTGCCTTTACACGCACATGAACTTCAATGGCATCCCAGTTTTAGTCTGTAGGGTTCAATATTGAGTTGGCCCACCCTTTGCAGCTATAACAGCTTCAACTCTTCTGGGAAGGCTGTCCACAAATATTAGGAGTGTGTCTATGGGAATGTTTGCCCAGTCTTCCAGAAGCGCATTTGTGAGCTCAGGCACTCATGTTGGACGAGAAGGCCTGGCTCACAGTCTCCGCTCAAATTCATCCCAAAGGTGTTCTATCGGGCTGAAGTCAGGACTCTGTGCAGGCCAGTCAAGCTCCTCCACTCCAAACTTGCTCATCCATGTTTTTATAGACCTTGCTTTGTGCACTGGTACAAATCATTTGGTGGAGGGGGGATTATGGTGTGGGGTTATTTTTCAGGGGTCGGGCTTGGCCCCTTAGTTCCAGTGAAGGGAACACATAAGGCATTAGCATACCAAGGAATTTTGGACAATTTCAAGCTCCCAACTTTTTGGGAACAGTTTGGGGATGGCCTCTTCCTATTCCAACATGACTGCACACCAGTCTGCAAAGCAAGGTCCATAAAGATATGGATGAATGAGTTTGGGGTGGAGGAACTTGACTGGCCTGCACAGAGTCCTTACCTCAACCCGACAGAACACCCTTGGGATGAATTAGAGCGGAGACTGTGAGCCAGGCCTTCTCATCCACATCAATGCCTAACCTCACAAATGAGGTTCTGGAAGAATGGTCGAACATTCCCTTAGACACACTCCTAAACCTTGTGGACAGCCTTCCCAGAAGAGTTGAAGCTGTTATAGCTGTGAAGGGTGAGCCAACTCAATATTGAACCCTACGGACTAAGACTGGGATGTGATTAAAGTTCATGTGCATGTAAAGGCAGGCGCCCCAATACAGTTGGTAAAATAGTGTATATATATATATATATATATATATTTTATTTATTTATTCTTTTTATTTTTTTTTTTTTTAAAGGTTCAATATAAAAAAATATAAAGCTTTAAAGTACAACTGAATGCAACATACACATTTTAGTAAATCTCATATAAATACCGGAAAGTTGCACATGGTAATAAACTAATAAATACAATAACTGAAATGATTATTTTCCTACCATATAGCTGCAATTGTGGTCTCTATTCCCCTCCACCAGTTCTCCTTTGCTGTATACTACTAGTGATGATGGGAGGAGTTCAGCATGGCTAGCATGTCATTTCCTTTCAGTGAACTAGCTTCTGTATCTCCCATAGGAAACTACATTTCCCAGAGTCCTCCTGTCTTCTATCATGCCTAGTCTATTTTACATAACACACACCCATTTGCCAATAAATAGCTGGGTATGTGCTATGTAAAACAGCACAAGTCAGTTCAGGTTAGTTTGCACACAGATTTTTCTATTAATCGGTGTGCTTCACCCTGCCTGTTCTCCTTTGGTAATTGGTAAACTGACAGAAGAAAAGCCAAGCTAGGAGCAGCCTGTATAGGGAGCAGTGGGCGGGCAAAGGCGGGACATAGGTGGGAGTGGGTGCAGCTTCACTGGTTGATCATGGGCGGAGCCTCGTCTGGACTTCTGTGAAGATTGCAATGCCTGAGCTTTCCATGGACTACAGGAGCACCTCCCCCAGTGACGTCAGGACGGCTCTTCAGAGAGGCGGCCATACAAAAGGGGACAACAGGCAATTAGAAAAACAGGAAGTAACGTTGTCTCCTCATTAAAGGAAGTGCACATGAGAGCTTTCAGCTGCAGGGGACAAGGTAGATATCTCAAAATTCTTACTGCTTTTTGCCAAACAACCAATGAGATGTTTAACAGACTGTATAGGTATATATTTAACATATTGATTTTTTTAATTTATAGTTCTTCTTTAAATACTTACAATTTATAACAGTAAACAAGAAAAAAGATGCAGACCGTTTATATTTGCAGAAGCACCACTCTGTAAGCGGCCATGATAAAACCGCTCACTTTGGTCACATGACATTAACATAGTGCAAATAATGTAAAAATACATGTAATGCAATCTAGAGCAGGCAAGAGCACACTATACATCTTTGTGGATGCTAGGAACCTAATCAATCTGAATGTAATGATAAACTGAAACTTGTTTGCCAGCATGTTAATGAACCTGGTAACCTTGCAAACCTCTCAGGGGTGATCATTCAAACAAATTCATATTCAATTCAGCATTTCAATATACATGTACGCCAATGATGAAATGGAGAACTATCATCCTGACATTGCTAACATAACACATGTCAGATCTAAAACATGGTACTCTATATTTTTATATTCTACAATCTAGTAGTAGTTCCATTTCCAATAGCAGAAACAGATCTTGGCAATACCTTGTCACATATCATAAAAATATCAGAGATAATAATTGATTGCCTAGTAAGTGACAGTAGAATTTAGACACAAGGTGACACAGACACCACTAGACAGGTACAGGTATAAAGCATGCAGAAAAAGGCAAATGAGTTACAGTACCTCTCCCTGTGTCCACGGCAGCATGAAAGAACAGATAGGGCAAGTTAGGAAAACGGTTGATAAAATCGAAGAGAAGCAAAGCACAAAGCATCACAGGCACACGGTGTACGCTCCACACTGACAGCTTCAGGACATCAGTGAAGAATGCATTGCTTTCCTAGGCTGGTAAAGCAACAAAGCAGCTGAAGCAAGACAGTATACAGATCTAAGGATGCAGCATAATATAATGGTAGAAAAGCCTGATTCCTAAAGAACCCTGTGCTGCTGCAGAGGTTGTTATAGAGAGAAGTAAAGAGAGAGTCCAATGCAAGCAGCTGGATAAGAAGATGCAGCATATGCATGTGAGCAGTGTAACCTCATCAGGATCTCCATGGAACAGATGAATGGGGGGAAGGTAAGGCAAGGTAATAAATCACTCTGGGTTCAGTAGCATCAAGGCGGCCACACTTCCTCAGTCTAACATGAAACTTATTTCCATGTGTCTCTAGACAAATGATGATCTGCAGCCCTGCACACGTTCATTGTTTCGGGATGGAATAATGATTGTTAGTTTCTTTCAATGTACTGAATATATGTAAGGAATGTTCTATACACATGACCTCTGTATATGACCGAAGGAATCCATTCTCTCTTTTTATTACCTTGTGCTCTAGGAATCCAACATAAGGCATGGGCATACCAAAATCAACATTTGAAGATGAACTCCGGGATAAGCAAATATAAGAGGCATGAGTATTCTTACTTCAATCTTGGTGTGCTTTGTACATTTCTTCCAGATCCATGCAGTAATCTGGTATTAAAGTTTGCCTCTGTGCTGGAGCTTCCTGTAATAAAGACCGGTCACTGCTGCTCTCTCTCCTTATGCAGGGTGACTGGTCTTGTCCCGCCCCTCCTGTAGTTTTCTGCAGGAACCCTGTAGTGGGTGTGTGCTCAGTCCCTCCCACAGCTCTGCTCTCTGCACAGGATATGTACAGCACAAGGATGATATCAATGCAATTTTACAGGGTAATATCTGGGTATGCAATAACCTTTGATCCACACAAAGTAGAATTAAATATTTTGTGGCTATTAAACAATATATTTAAATGAACGTTTTATTACCTAATGGATATAATAAAGGGCCTATTCTAACATCATTTACCAACATTCTAACACTAGAATATTATTTATAAATTCAGCACAATCTGATACCCATTACACTAAATAATTAGTCCTGGCCATGTACTATGTATGCACTACTCACTCTAGTCAGAACACTATTCAATTTTAAACAATAAATTAATAATTAATAATCATATCAATATAATACATAGTATTAGTATATTAATAATGGATAAATAATAATTAATCAAGTAAGTGGGTACAGATGTCCAAGGTGGCGGTGGAATTTAATGGCACAAAGTTAATTTATGGTATGGTTATCCATCAGTGTCAGACAGTCTGTTTCTATCCCTTGCAGTCTGTCAAGTTTTCAGTGTATTTATCAACTTTTGTGTGTTATAGGAAATAATTCACGTCCATGATCTTTCTATATCACATATACAGTATATAGTAGAATTCAGTTTTTTTTTAAAGTTTTTATCATGATCTCCAATGCAAAGCTTGCTTAGTCGCCATGTTCTGTTTTATTTAACCCCTTCGCATTTATGTTTTTTTTTTTTTTTTATTGGTTGCACTAGATGGACTTGCGTCTTTTTTCAACCTGACTAACTATGTAACTATATTCATGAACACAATAAATCCTAATGCCCTTAATCCAATTACAGCAGATGTACATTATTCCACATATCAACATTTTGTTCTGTGACTTACATAGGACCTAGGTACCATGTGCGTGTCTGGCTACACATCTGAAAGCTAATAGATTGTTGGAAATGATTTCTTCACTACTCTCTGCACTGTGTTGGTGAACATAGCCCTTCTGCTAAAGAGGAACTTCAGCCTTCCCCCTCCCCAAGATTATCCATCACAACAGTGGATCCTGCTATGATCCAAAGTTGCCACCCGCCTTGTCCCACGCTACCATGTTTGTTGTTGATGTCATCAAGTGCTGGTCTTCACGGTTTTGGAAAACCAAACTCCTGATTGAAGCATGTTGGGCCTGCCTGCTTCAGACCCTGTGAATGCAATGTAAGGCTTCAGCGCAGAGGAGATGCCCTTACTGCCTAGCTGAGGCTGTGGCTGGTAAACAAGCAAAAAAAAAAAAGCCACGTTAGATAATGGGGGGATTGCAATGATGTCAAGTACATCCAGGGGGTAAAAGTTCGCTTTAAGTTAGTTTGTATGAACTGGTGTTAGACTGCTAAACTATGAAAAGCAGGGACACTCAGAAAAGATAATATAGCAGGCTGGATAGCTCTCTCCTTCAAGCCACGGAGATTTCAAGCTTCACAGCATAACAGATTAACCTTTAAATGGTAACTGCATCTATTCTAATGGATATCTTGCTATACTACTGAAGAATATTTACTATACTATCTATATCATTACGTACTGTAGTGTTGTATAATGTTAAATGCTACCCAAGATAATAGTGCAGGTAACTTCTCCCGAGAGAGACTGGAAAGACTAGGATTTTCTTCTGAGGGAACCATTGCAATAAAATATCACAATAGATGATGGTGAAAATTCAAGGGCCAGAGGCATCTTTCCCCTTATAATGTTCAAATAAGGTGATTGTCATCTTGTGCTTATAGATATCTCAAATCTGGCCACATCCCCTGTGATCTGATTGTACAATCCCCTTTATGGTGGCCACACACTATTCAATTTTTTTATCAATCAAAAATATTTAATTCACAAATAATCGATAGCAGATCAATTATTCCTATCGGGAAAGATTGACCAGAAAAGAATTTAGTCATTTATCAAAACACGTATGGCCATTAGACCACCATTAGGCTGACCATCAACTATGAAGTCTAAGAGCCTACCTGGATGGATATACAGGAAATTGGATTAGCCTTCATACTGCAAGTTCTACACACAATAAGATTCTAATGTGTGCACCTGGGTATTTTATGTGTCCCCTTTCCTAAATGGAGGACTAAAATAATCTGGGTTGTTTGCTATGGGCAACCCAGACTAGTCTTTCCTAAGACAGAAGGACTTAAAACTGAACTGGGCAGCAAAGTGGCTAAGTGGTTAGCACTTTCACCTAGCAGCACTAGGGTCGCAGGTTCGAATCCCAACCATAGCGCTACTTCCCTGGAGTTTGCATATTCTCCCTGTGCCTGCATGGGTTTTCTCCCACACTCCAAAGACATGCTGGTAGGTTAATTGGCCCTAGTGTGTGAATGTGAGTTAGGGACCTCTTGAGGGCAGGGACTGATAAAAACACTGAGCAAATTGGCAGCACTATATAAGTACCTAAATTAACTCTAGGCACAAAACTTTAATTCAAATATACAACCACAAATAATATAAACCCACTTTGTGTGCATCAAATGCCCTTGTAAACCCAGATGTTACCATATAAAAAGTAGCTGTGGCATCACAGCCTGAGCAGAGCTGTGGGAGGGACCCAGGAGGCCCAACCGCTATAGGGTGCCTGCAGAAGTCTACAGGAGGGGGTGAATACAAGAACAGTCACCCCGCACAAAGAGAGAAAACATAATAGGCTGGTCTATATTACAGGAAGCTCCTGCACAGAGGCAAAGCCTTACACTGGATTACTGCACAGACCTGGAAGATATATCACACCAAGCTTAAAGTAAGAATTCAAAGTACTCTTATTTAGGCAATGTTTGCTTATCCCGCAGTTTTAAGCACTTCAACACCAGGCACTTACCCCCTTCCCGCCGATAGGCGCCACTGATAAGCAGCACTGACAGGCACTGATAAGTGGCACTGATATGCAGCACTGATGGACACTAATAAGCAGCACTGATGGGCACTCATAGGCGGCACTGATGGGCACTCACAGGCAGCACTGATGGACAATCATAAGTGGCACTGGGCACTGATAGGTGGCACTGGTGGGCACTGATGGGCAGATAGGTGGCACCGATGGGCACTGATGGGCGGCACTGATAGATGGCACTGAGTGCCATCCCTATTGCCAGTTGTTTGCCTTACTTGGTGGTCCTGGGTGGGCTTCCCTGGTGGTCCCTGGGTGGGCTCCCTGGAGGTCCTGGGTGGGCTCCCTGGTGGTCCTGGGTGGTGATCCTGGGGGGGGCTGCACTAATAATCAGCACAGACCTCCCTGTCAGGAGAGCTGCCTATCGGCTCTCATCTGCAGGCGCAAGTAGAGGAAAAGCCGATATACAGGTCTTTCCTGATTTGTCACAGCTGATCACGTGGTAAAGAGCTTCGGACAGAAGCTCATTACCACGATCAGAGATATGATGTGTCAGACTGACACACCACACCAATGATCACCGCGCTGCGGGCCCCCGCAGGATGTCATATGTCAGTCAGGATAACTGTACCACCTCCCGGCCGTCATTCTGCATACAGCAGTAGGGAAGTGGTTAAAGGGCAACTCCACTTTCGTGGTGAAAAAAAATAGCAAACAAAGAAAAAATAATATAGCATATACAATTGCGAAGTCATATTGTAATTGAATGTTATTAACGTTTAACTTTCCTTTTCAATCTGCAGCTCTGTAATTTTCTGAAAATGCAATGCAATATGGCTACCTGGAGGTGTTCTATACATAGAGTGTGTACTTACCACCCCCAAGAAATGTAATTTCCTGCTTGTGTAATTGGCTCACCAATTTTCCCAGAAGTCTGCACTAAGATACAAGTCAGATTTCAGACCCCTCTGCATCAAATATGTAATTTTTGGTGAGATACTTTCAATAGGAAATCACAGCTAAAGGGATGCAGACCCAGCAGCTTTCCTTATTAGAGCCCTGCAGGTGCACCGCTGATTGATAATTATAAAATCACTCCCATTAGACTCGCTTCTTCACAGGGGCACAGAGGAACAAACAGGGATTTCTTCAGAATAACTAAAGGTAGGAATCTGTAACAATGTTTGTTAAAATCCTTGTAATGTACATAGATCACCCAGAGGGGAATGTTTTTTTTCTCAACAAAAGTAGAGTTATGCTTTAAGCCCACTGACTTATGTAAACCAGCAAGAAAGAAATAACAAAGAGTTACATTCATTTACTTTATACCAGGTGCACAGGAATATAAATGTACAAGGAACTGTGGTTGTGGGGTAATGAAATAAAAGTCACCTATTGCTCTACATCACTGAAATCAGTCCACACAGGCATGATAGGGTCAGTCCACCCAAAAGCAATTTCATTTCAGAATAAAAATTGACATGATGAATCACTCAGCAGTATTCTATTCTGCTGGGATTCTGCCAGCTGATTCATTCATCTAAAATCTCAATGAAAGTTCCAACTAATCTAGTTGGATTTTTTAATCTATTTTACACTATTTGCTATGCAGCAAGGGGAGTTTTACAGAGAGTGGCTGACATTATGCCTAAATAGTTCCTCTCCAGACTCTGCTTGGAGTAGAGTTCTCTGAACTCATCTGCAAAATCCTTCGGGCTTTATGGGTGGCATGCCCATGGTGTATACAGGAACTGCTTAGCAGATGATAATGCAAGTGGACAAGGCATATTTGTAGACATTGTTTCGCAGAACCCAGATTATAGACAGCTGGTGTACATTGTGATTCAAAACACCCATCAGCAGCTTCCTAGAGCCCTATTTTTCCTTTACATGGAAACTGGAGCAAATGGGGCTTACTGTGAGCATCTCTGTATAAACCTTTAATAAGAAAGGAAAAAAAATATTGTTTGCACCCCATGTTTCCACCCACTGACAGTTGGAATGTGACAGGTTGCTGGGATGAAACGCAGACAGGTCTAAGTAACACACTCTTCAGAATATAACCCAGAAGTGTCATGCCATGTGTATAAGAAGCAAAGGCACAGACGGACCAGAGACATATCGAAACACTGCTGCCAGAAGGTTTTGCAAGCTACTTTATTAACACAGAGCCCTTCGTCCTCTCAACTGTTATTCTTATGTATGAAACAAAGGAGACGTCTGACTGATGGACTTAATATTCAATGCATTCGCCTAAAGAAGATTAGGGATTAGAAACAAAATGTTAGGAGTCTCCAGTAATGCTGTTAATTGGAGAAAAATTGGAAGTGAAATGCCAGTGTATAGATTGTCAGCCAATATAACTTTCCTCTTTTGCTTTGTTGGCGTGTAATTCCAATAAGGCTCAATGAAGCAAACATGATTTTATGACAGCACTGAGAATGCACAATGTGAAGATCATTTCATATGTAGAGCTGATTACCCGATCGGTGCTACACTGCCTAGGGAAAAGCTGGATTTTCATTACCAATTTTATTGCATTCATAACATAGTACTGTGTGTGCTATTATAAGACACATGGCTGTGTACATGTCTGTTATCCTAAGTAACACAAAGGAAGCCAAAGAACAGAAGTTGGGGAAAGAGATCCAGATGTGTATAGCAATGGGCCTTTCAAACATGAAAGTGATACATGACAAGCTTTTCACCTAAAGCAACATTGCTGTTCTTTGACACACAAGGGCTGTTTCTGATGAACAGTATTACAAGATGCACCAGAAATGTTGCCTCATAAATAATTTTTTTATACATATCAAAACCCTCCAGTAAAACAAAAGCCACCACTTATATCACATATGTTGAAGTGGTCGCGGAAGGACAGTTTGCTAAGATATGTGGTTTTACTGCACAATCGTGGAAGAGTTATTCTTGTTGGGGATCATCTCAATAGCTTATAGGCTTTGTATACAAGCCATGTAGGGAAGGGCATATATGGGGTGATTAGATGCCTCTGGTTGGCGACTAGATGCCCCTAACACTTGAGAGTGAGATTTGGCTTAGGAGCCACATGGGTTACATAGTTACATAGTTGGTGAGGCTCAAAAAAGACACAAGTCCATCTAGTCCAACCTGTGTATGTGCTTATATGTTAATAGTACATTGTATACCCCTGTATGTTGTGATCGTTAAGGTGCCCATTTAATAATTTTTTTAAATTATTGATGCTCCCCGCTGAAACCACTGCTTGTCAAAGAGAATTCCACATTCTTACCGCTCTAACAGTAAAGAATCATCTCTGCAGTTTCAGGTTAAAACGCTTCTCTTCTAATTTTAGTGAATGTCCGCCTGTCTTTTTAAATTCCTTTGCACTGAAAAACATTTTCCCTGTTGTGGGGTCACCAGTACGGTATTTGTACATTAAAATCATATCCCCTCTCAAGCGTCTCTTCTCCAGAGAGAATAAGTTCAATGCTTGTAGTCTTTCCCCATAGTTGAGATCCTAAAGTCCCTTTATTAGATTTGTTGCCCTTCTTTGGACCCTCTCCAGTTCCAGCACATCCCTCCTGAGGACTGGTGCCCAGAATTGGACGGCATACTCAAGATGCGGCCGGACCAGAATCTTGTAGAATGGGAAAATTATTGTTTTAACTTTTATCTCTGGAGTTAATCCACTTTTTAATGCATGCCAATATTCTGTTAGCTTTGCTTGCAGCAGCTTGGCATTGCATGCCATTGCTGAGTCTGTCATCTACTAGGACCCCCAGGTCCTTTTTCCATCCTAGATTCCCCCAGAAGTTCTCCTCCTAGCGAGTAAACTGCATTCATACTTTTGGCACCCAAATGCACTATTTTACATTTCCCAACCTTAAACCTCATTTGCCATGTAGTTGCCCACCTCATTAATGTGTTTAGACCTCCTAGCAATGTTTCCACATCCTGCATAGAAGTTATTGCCCTGCTTAGCTTTGTATCGTCTGCAAATACTGAGATTAAGCTGTTTATCCCATCCTCCAGATCGTTTATGAATACATTAAATAGGATTGGTCCCTAGACAGTGGGGGACCCCACTTTCCACACCTGGCCATTCTGAGTACTCCCCATTTATCATTACCCTCTGGACTCGCCTCCGAAGCCAGTTTTCAATTCATGTACTCACCCTTTGGTCCATGCCAACAGACCTTAGTTTGTACAGTAAATGTTTGTGGGGAACCGTATTAAATGCCTTTGCAAAATTCAGATAAACCACATCTACAGGCCATCCTTTAGATGGCAGCTCACTTCCTGATAGAAGGTTGTAAAGACAAAAGGTTTTTTACCTTAATGCATTATCTGCATTAAGGTAAAATACTTTACAATTCCAGTGCCCCCCTGCCCCTCTTAAAGTGTTACTAAACCCACACCATTAAAAACATCAGTACATACTATATTACATGCTGTTCATACTCACTCCAGCCATTGCCACATCTACTGAGCATGCTCCAGTTTCATTTCCCTTTTAAGCGTTTCCTTTCTGCCTTTTTCTTATCTGTGCTGCCCACACGACTATAGAGTTACACATGTGGATGTATAAACTCTGGATAAATGACAGCCCACTCCCTCCCTCCTCCTCCAAGCCCACTAAACAGCTCTACAAAGGGATTGAAGGAGGCATCACCTCCCTATTATTCTAAGCACATACAAACAACAGAGCCAGGCTTGAGAGGTGTGAAACAGGTTGTGATTGCACAAAAATAATAAAGATTTGAGTTTAAAGCTGTAGTAAACCGCTGCAGAATAAAAACAAAAAATAAACACCTGTAAGACAATGGCATAATGTGCTAGTATGCATCGCCTAGTAAGTGAAGCCCTTCCAGCAGGGCCTAGTCACCAATGAGAGAGCTGACATCTTCCCCCGGCCTTTCTAATGGGTTTGTAGGCTCCAGCGCTGTTAGTGGCCGGAGACACGATGACGTCACTCCCGCGGGAGCCCTCGATTCCAGCAAGAAGCTCTGATGGTCCAGCATGGTATGCTGGACCTTCAGCGTGCATGCGCTGGTGACGTCAGCAGCTACATGCAGGGTGAATATCTCCTAAACGGTGCACGTTTAGGAGATATTCATTTTACCTACAGGTAAGCCTTAGTATAGTATAATATATTATGTAGGTAAAAATAATGCGGGCTTCACTATCACTTTAAATACGTATCTGTTTGACAATTTAAAACATGTATTTAATATTAATTATGTGTTTTTCCTTTGTATTCTTAAGGCTGTTTTTTTTTTCTAACACGTGACCGGCAGGGGAGGACTAGTAGCTCCTCCTGCTGATGTTTCCCTGCAGAAAGGATGAAATAAGCTGGGTGACATGACAGCTGTATATTGGTTAAGAAAAAAGTACTTTTTCTAAATTAAAATAAATACAGTGTCATCATCCATATACATAAAGTGTAGGGATAATGTAAATTGACCTCCCTGGTGGTATGATTATGCCAGATTTTTGCGTCTAAAAGCGGTACATTGTTTTGCATAGAAATTATATTGTAGGCCTGTAATTATTAGGAATAACTCACTTAAATCTGTCCAAACGAGAGTCTAGTAGACATCCCGGGTATGATAAATTTTGAAACACGAAATCATAAATTATAATATAGTAAATAACTATAAATAATTATCAAAAATAATAATATTGGGGCCCCCCTGTGGAGGGCTATGCCCTGCCACGCTAGGGGCAGGAGCAAAGATGAACTAAGGGCCCAAGAACGAATCCTCTAACCACATATTATGCATGTATACCGGTCATAATATACAGTATATGTGGGTGGGGCCGGTTGGGGGGGAGCGGGGCGGTGTCGGCCGTGGAGACCTGGCTTGAGAGCAGAAAGAGAGCAAGAGAGCGGCCTCTTAGGCCTCGGGTTTGAGCCCGCGAAGCGGGGCTACTGCTGGAACAAGTTGTCTTTTATTTTTGCTTTTTACTTTCTTTACTCTTTGTATGAGTATGTTCAACTGTTTTGTGTTACTTTTACTCTAATTTTTCTTTTGTGTGTGGTTGCTTTTGGATAGTCTACTGACGTGTATATGTCTTTAAAATGAATGAAAAAAAAAAATAATAATAATATAATAATAATAATAAAATGTATTCAATAATGTAATCAAATCAAAGACACTGAAATTTGCAGAATTGTCGCTGTCGTCACTTTCAGTGTCTGATGATAAATCTCCCCACAAATCAGTATCACTCAATTCTGAAAATGATTTTTATTTACTATAGGTGCTTTCTAGCTGATCAAAAACCACTTTTGACGTAAAGGGACACTTTTTGGTTGCCATGGACATTCTCAAGTTTCCAGGCAGAAAGAATGACATATATAATATAAAAGTGCATGCAGGGCACTAGGCAAATCACTAGAGACAAAGGGGATGTGAAATGATTTCATACAGTAATGTAATCTTACAGATTACAGTCTACTGTATGTTTACTGTGTGTTTCACTATTTGAATTTCCCACCGGTTTCCGCCCCCGTGTGACGTGACGCTCGCAGGGAATGGAGCCTGGCATCACAGAGTGAATCGGGCAGAAGACACAGTGGGGGGACATCGCTGGATCCAGGGGACAAGGTAAGTAACGCTGCCTGGATCCAGGGATGCAATCCCGAGTGTGGCTCGGGGTTGCCGCTCTTGGTACAGAAATTCACCCCAAGCCACACTTGGGAATACCGCCAGGGGTGTTAAACAGTATGTGTTTAGCATTATTATATTATACAGGATTTATATAGCGCCAACAGTTTACGTAACGCTTTACAACTTGAGGGTAGACAGTACAAATACAATACACTTAAATACAGCAGGAATCAGAGGGCCCTGCTCGTTAGAGCTTACAATATCACTTTAAACATCTCCTACATCAATTCAGCACTGTGCCCAGCTTCAGTTGTTTCCTCCCCTCTCAGTACTCTCGCAAGCTTGGCTGAGAGCAGCGGGAGCCATTGCAGAGAGCAGTAGGGAGCAGAGGATTGGACAAAGCTGCGCTGTGTGTGTCTATGGACGCATATAGACTGGCTCAATATTGGACCATGCAGGTGTGCCCCCGTAAGAAGAGGCTTCCTATGGTTGCGCACCGAGAATAGGAGGAGCCAAGAGTGCCAACTGGGAATACCAGAAGAGGAGGTAAGTATAACATGTTTATTATGAAAAAAAACAGCATTTACAACCCTACTTAAAAAAATAAAAAGTTAGGATGCTGTGTAAATTCTACATACAAATGGAATGCAATGATGTGCAAATCTCATAAACTCATATTTTATTCACAATAGAATATATAAAACATTTAAAATTTTTAGATGTACCATTTTAGGAAAAAATAAGTTAATTTTGAAATGGATGGCAGAGGGACAGGGCAACAAAAAGCTGACAAAGTTGGGACAGGGCCATGTTTATCAAGGCATAGCACCCCCCCCCCCCTTCTTTTAACAACACTCTGTAAATGTCTGGGAACTGAGGAGACCATTTGCTGTAGTTTTAGGAGAGGAATGTTGTCCCATTCCGGCCTGAGCATATGCTGCTCTTAAACCTGGATATATATTTCAGTGTTGATGGTGCCTTTCCAGATGTGCAAGCTGTCCCCTCCATATGCACTAATACACATTCATACCATCAGGGATGCAGGCTTTGGAACTGAGCGATGATAACAAGCTCAATGGTCCCTCTCCTCTAATTTGGAAGAGCGTGGTTGCCAAAACAAAATTCAATTTTCGATTTGTCTGACCACAGTTCTCCAGTTTGCAACAGACCATTTTAAATGAGCTTTGGCCCAGAGAAGATGGCAGTGTTTTTGGATTATGTTCGGATATAGCTTCTTCTTTCCATGACAGAGCTTTAACTTGCATTTTTGGGTGGCACAGGGAACTGTGTTCACAGACAGTTATATCTGGAAGTATTTACAGAATCATGCCTATTTTTAATGCAGTGCCATCTGAGAATTGTCCAAATTCTCTGAATTTTTAAATGCAGCTTTTCACAGATTGTTGAACCTCTGCCCATCTTTACTACTGAGACACTCTGAATCTCAAAGATGCTCCTTTTATACCCAATCATATTACTGACCCGTTGACAATCAACCAAATTAGGTGCAAAATCTTCTTACAGCTCTCCCTTGTTAGTACCACATACTCTGCCAGCTTTTTGTTGCCCTGACCCAACTTTTTTGAGATGTGTTGCTGCCATCAATTTCAAAATTACCTTATTTTTTTCTTAAAATGGTACATTTTCTCAGTTTAACCATTTGATATGTTTTCTATTATCTATTGTGAATAAACTATTGGTTTATAAGATGTGCAAATCATTTGCATTCTGGTTTTATGTAAATATTACACAATGTCCTAACTTTTTCTTGGAATTCCTTAAATCAAAACCACTCTGTATCTGAGCACCACAAACCAAAAGTGTAATTTAATTAATTTTAATATTCAAAGAACCCCCCCCCCCCCCATCCATCCATGTCTTACAGGTGCATACTGCACATTGAATACTTCAAGTAGGTTCAGGCTCTTTTTATCCAGGCCGACTCACACTAGGCCAAAAAATCAGTACTCAAATCATATGTTCAGATTATATCATCTCCACACCAATGTGCCTTGAGCTCTCCATCTCTAGAGTTGGGAGGTTTGATAAAGTGTTGGAATGCTTTAATGGTAAATACATGAATTAACTGCAGTTACTTTTGGTACTGTATTTAGAACAAGGAAAGGTTAAACTCAACAGCCTTAATAGACCTGCAGACCTTGACCAGTTCTTCCAGACTGCTAGCCCAAACTTTATTTAAAAGTCATCCAACTTTTTATCCTGCTAAAACCAGAGCATAAACTTTGCCTTTGCAGATTTTACAACACTCTTTAATAATACCTATAAAAACAGCTTTGTTTCTCTATAATTTTTTCTTGCTTAATGCGGACTTTGCCCATTTATGGTGTTTTAATCACAGACTGGCGGATAGCACAATTAACCTGTGTAAAACACCTTGTTACAACATTGTGATGAGAATTGGCACCGTAATGTTTACTTTCCATCATGCTAATTAAAGAAATCAGGTGGCCTGTTCATTTATTCAGGGTGATCAACAGAAAAAGTCACCCTATGTTACAGACTTAAAACAAATACATGGTTAAATGCAAATGTCAATTGAATACAAAACAATCCAGTGTCCCACAGTATTACATTTATATTGAAGTACTTAATCACTTTTATGTTTTGTCTACTTGGGAATTTTTTTCATAGCTGTGAAGATATTGTGGAACTGATGGATTGCAACTATTATATACATTACTTGGGTGCTGTGCTTTCGTTCAGTTATATTTTGTGGTTATAACTTAATAATTGTTAGGAAGTCATTAGTTTGAGGTCTTGTTCCCACAGAATGAGTTAATAAAATCAATACACAAGAGCTTCCAGTTAAAACACAAAAACTGTATCCTGAAAGTAATGACTTCCTATCTCCCAAGGAATAAGCCTACTGTTATGGTCCAATTTGATACTAAGAAGGTATTTATCATTTTTATTATTATGTATCTATAAAACGCTGTGAGACTGTGCTGTTGGTGGAGATGCTGCCAACTGCAAGTGACAAACTGGGGTGAAAGAATGGAGACTTATAACAAGAGTGATGGCAGAAAGAGAAGAGGTGGTTGACTGAGTCTGCCCCTTTATTAATGATTTTTATAAATGATTTTTGACTGATAATAGGTCTATGTTTATTCTAAGCATGTTTAAATTCACTTATTGTTGACCGGCTTACTTTACTTTTACTGAAAGTGTGCTCCAAGCAACAATTACTCAATCAGTAAAATAATGAATTCTAAGGTTGGTCTTTCCTCCTGGTCATGTCTCCTAGGTCTTCATCTTGGCTGCAATTTGAAAATACCGCCTTCACCTTATTCACACCTATATTAAGTACATATTAGGTTCTACAGTTTGTCCTGATATGTTTTATCCCTCTGACCTTTCACTATTTTTGTTCCATGCCTCTGGACTTTTTCTGTCTCATCAATAATCTTTTGTACGTGAGGTCTCCAGAACTGGACAAAGTAATTTAAATGAAGATCTAGATACTGGATTTAGGACCAACTTCCTCATGCTGGGGATTCTTCTAGTCACTGGTTCCCACTTGCAGTCAACATGTTGGGTGAAGACTATCGCTGACCTGTAATCTGATAATTGTGGTATATGCCAAAAGGTATGGTGTGTTTTCATATTGGGTGCTTGGCCTCATTCAACCCTTTGTAATGGCAAGAGTCAACGCAACCCCTTTTTGCTAAACCACTTTCTCCCGATACAGTATTTCAGCAAATATTCTTGATACAGTATTTGAGCAGATATTCCTAACAGTACACAGACATCTGGTGAGTTCTGCAAATTGTGGTCAAGCTGATTCAGGTACTCTAATGTGGACTGGATGTTGTGTTACTAAGGCAGACCATAAATTATGCAATTTTCTTTCCTTCAACCACAGGTTGAAAGAAAGAAAATTGCTAGATTCCCCCATGAACACAGTCAGTGTTGATGGGGACTCCCCTCCCCCCACATGGAGCTATTGCATTTTGACAGTGGGAGGTTTCTCAGCCATCAGAATACAATGATTACTCTGGGCAGCTAAAGCCACTGGCAGTGATAAAAAAAAAAAACAAAAAAAAAAAACGACAGGCTGGTTGTACTAAAGCCGATCAATAGATCAACTTCTGTTTCATATACATTTACACCATGGCCGGCTTAACTTTGACTGAAGCCAATGGGGAATAACCTTCACTTACCTCTAGCTTTCCTTTTTCCATTTAATACTTTCTATAGAAAGGAAGGCAGCAGCACACATGACACTGTCACATGTGCTCTTTGTCACAATCAGTAATCAGTATCCTAGTATTCTGGAAGATCTGTGCTGACAGAAATATACACGTAGCCATTGCAGACCTCCTCCTGAAAATACCTGGCTGTCATGCTAATCCAGTATTTATGACTTATGCACGCCATACACGGTGCAAATTTCTTTCCTGCAACCATGGGTGGCAGGAAAGAAATTTGCATAATTCCCTCAGCACAGATAGTGCTGACTAAGGAATCTCTCCTGCCAAGCAATTGTTTGCTCAGGGTGGGGGGCTTAGCGGTAATCGTCAGAGAATCCAGCAGGCTGGTTGTACCTAGGTTGATCGATCGATCAACTTGGTACATTCAGCCTGCCTATTAATAGTTAGAATTTCTTTCATTTGAAATGCGTATGGCCGTCCTTAGACACCAACTAAGAATGTATGGCTCTTTTCTTTACTTTAGCACGAGATGAGTCACCTGTGCACTGCGGGGGCTTGGAAGTGACATAAAAACCTCAAGTCTATACTAATGAGGTGGCATGCAGAATAGGTATCTGAAACACATTTATTATCTCACATATTGTAACCATCAGTGTTTTTTTTTGTTCTAAATTTTAATTCCTATTCTAATACTATTCTATTGTAGTATGTACATGGTATCTTTTTTGGCACCATCACATCGTTAGTAGAATGTGACGTAGCAGTAAGTCATGTGAGCGTAGATTGCTTCAAAGAGCATCTAGAAGACATTGACAACCTGCTATCCTTCATTGATTATCTACAACTCTTGGTATTACTTGGCATTTGCTGACTGGATGGGCATGCTGAGACCTGTCATTCCTGAACATCTGGACTGAAGCAGGGTGTCCATATGTGATCTTCAGTAAGCACATAGCGAATTTCACAATTTGCTGTTCTATGAGCAACTGACACAAATAATAATTTGATCTGTGCAGGTTTAGGTCCTAAGGAAACTGGAATCTTCTTTATCTGATGTGGAGAACGGTTTGATTCACTCTGTGAAATATTTGGCTCTTCACGTCAGGTTTCCAAAGTAATGCTTTCATTCTGCACAAAGCCTCGGCTTCATTTTAAAGCAAGCGCTTAGCAACAACATCCTTCTCTAAGAAATTAGGAGTTTCCCACGACAAAGGGCCTGAAGAACGTGGTGTACAAGCTATTACATGTGATATGAACTACCCTAAATCAAGAGAAATAGGGAATGGGTTATACACATCAGACTAAGATCTCACATTTCTTAGTATAATGTTGCATAATCATCTCAGCTTAAGTCCTCGTTTACACCATGGTGCAGAGACGTTGGTTTTTCTGCATGTGTTCAGCAAGGGCAAAAAATATATATATTGTACTCTATGTGCCCTGTTCACACCACAACTTACAGGTTTTTTTCTGTGCAGGAATCTGCAGTTTTCTGCACAGTAGAAAAACTGACATGACAACAACATTTGTGTGAACAAGGCACATAATTGATGTGCGTGAAAACTGATGGCAACGCACATAATGTAAACTGATATGAAACTGATGTCTCTGCAAGTGAAATCTGCATGGTTTTCCCCTCAGTTCCCATCAGGTTTTCCCCTCAGTTCCCATGCACGTATGGTGTGAACGAGCCCCAAAGTTGATCATGTAGAGGCCAATTTTTAGCAGCAATAGAGCTCATTCAAGGAAGACTTGTGGAGAAAGTAGCATAACTAGCTCCTGAATCGTAGTGAATAAACTTTTCAGCGTGCTGGGTAATTTATTATGACTACTTGTCAATTGTTTCACTTTGCAGGAAACAAATATTCCATTGACTGTGTACACTCCAACTGTAGTAGTGTGTGTTTGGCGTAACAGTAGTACCATGGTATTCTTTTCTTACCTTAGCATAAGATTACGAACAAATACATTTTGTATCAATGCCTTTTAATCAGAATGATTAACCTAATTTGATTTTAACTTAATTCAGATGATCTATACTTTTTTTTGGCTAAAAATTCTCTTTGTAATTACTGTAAAAATTAGGATTGTTGCCAATAAAACTTTATTCAATCAATTTCTTTCAGCATGCTACAACACCCGGAAAAAAACATTTTGTGAAATACCATACATGCTACACCCCGATAATGCCACTAATCAAAAAGTTACCAACCTGTTCAACTAATACCTTCTTGATTAATTAAATAATACCCATGTATGGTATAGCTTTACCTTAAAGACAAAAGGAATTTTAAATAATTATCCTAATCAAGATTGGATTGTGAGCACCTTTGGGTTACAAGCACAGTAAACTTCCTGTTGTAGCGAGATGTTATAATTTGGAAGATTATAAAGCTTCTTTACATAATACTCTCAGACTTAAATAGATAATATGTGCAAAAATGATACAAAGCACAAAAATCTGAATCTGGGCATAGAAAATCAGGTATGACTAGAGCAGATTCAGACACTTTTAGTCCATACATTAGGCCCCACAGGCTAATTTAATAGACAGGACAGGCAGCACTGCTGTACAGTTTTTCATAGCTATCAGATTTTACCTTTTGTCACTTTAGTGCAGTGACACCAGTTCAAGATAAGCAGTTGCCATGGGTTGATGCACTCTGGATAGAGCTGTTTGCATCGTTAAATAAAAGCCACTGGGTTATATGTAGCACTACTGCACTCATTGTGCGAGTTCCACTACCAGCCTTTAACCTTTACGACGTACACATGGAAGACTAAAGAGGCAAGAAAGGGACAGAAGATGTACTGGACGACGACAAAGATTAGTGTCCAAACAATAATGTACTGATTATGGAAGTAAAAGACGGAGTGTTTCTCGCAAGCAAGAAGTAATAGAGGTGACGTACACACGTCCTCATGGTTCAGAGTGGTCAGTACCTTTAACGTCTTTCTGATTAAACAACCCCAAAACTGTCCCGTCATTCAGAAACTATTTAAATAACACACATTGGAACCGCTACAGCCGCACTACCTTGTTACCGTGAAACCCTGTATTAGCAATTTCCGACCATCACCTTGAGCGTGTTACTCACGTCATCACGATGTATATTGGGTCACCGAAAATAAATTGCTACGTTTGTCGAGATAGGTCTCACGTAGTTGGGTACCG
>BLSH010418757.1:1170967-1204577 GCA_018402905.1 Glandirana rugosa | reverse complement strand
GGGGGTCGTGTGGGTGAATACGGAGATTAGTGGGGGGGTCGTGTGGGTGAATGGGGGTGATTAGAGGCATAAGTGGGTGTGCTGGGGGGGGGGGTAATTAGAGGCATAAGTGACTTGCGACCGGGCTCCGAGGAAAGGGCCCTGCCAGGGGGGCCCGTCATGGTTTCTTGCATCGGGGCCCTAAGGGTTCTAGTTACGCCACTGCTAATAAGGACTAAAACATCTCACTACTTATTTCCTCTAGTGACATGTAATAGTTTACAGAGTTGATGTTGTGGATGGCTATAACTCTTCTCTATGCTGCTACAAGTTACCATGCAACATGTATCAATAGCAGCTGTACTGGATAACAGAAGTAGTCACTAAAGCTGGCAATTTGTATATACCTCCAAAATCTACACAAAAATTTACCTGCCTTCATTTATTTTATCCCTACATAAAAATGCTCAGGAGAGAGTCTATAACTGCTACTAAATTGCTCATGCGACATAGCCCTGTAGGTTGCCCTAACAATAAAAATTCCAGTTGGGAAGATTAAAACAGTAAACACTTAAAGAGGAAGTAAACCCTGATGGGTTTTACTTCCTCTTTATTACCCTGCAATGTAAACGCATAAAGGCTAGTATGCATCGCATATTAGCCCATTATATGCCACTTACCTACATTGGAAGCCTGCGCTGTCCCCGCAGTAGGAAACATCCATTTTCTGCCCCTCTTCCTTCCAGAGCCGCGATCTCCGGCTCTGTGACTGGCCGGAGTCGCATGACGGCACTCCAGCGCATGCGGGCGGGAGCCGTCAATCGCAGCATGATCTCAGTGAAGGTGAAATCTTCACTGCGCATGTGCTCGATGATGTGGGCACAGAGAAGTACACTGTATATCTCCTAAACCGTGCAGGTTTAGGAGATATGCAGGGAACGTACAGGTAAGCCTTATTATAGGCTTACCTGTAGTTTCAAGTGGTTGTCAAGGGTTGACAACCACTTTAACACTATAAAAAAATGAATATATTATATAATATATACAGTATCTCACAAAGGTAAGTATATCCCTTACATTTTTCTAAATGTAGTGAGTGTACAGCTTGCATAACAGTGTAAATTTGCTGTCCCCTCAAAATAACTCAACACACATCCATTAATGTCTAAACCGCTGGAAACAAAAGTGAGTACACCCCTAAGTGAAAATGTCAAAATTGGGCCTAAAGTGTCAATATTTTGTGTGGCCACCATTATTTTCCAGCACTGCCTTAACCCTCTTGGGCATGGAGTTCCCCAGAGATTCACAGGTTGCCACTGGAGTCCTCTTCCACTCCTCCATGATGAAATCACAGAGTTGGTGGATGTTAAAGACCTTGCGCTCCTCTACCTTCTGTGCCCCACAGATGCTCAATAGGGTTTAGGTCTGGGGACATGCTTGGCCAGTCCATCACTTTTACCCTCCGTTTCTTTAGCAAGGCATTGGTCATCTTGGAGGTGTGTTTGGGGTCGTTATCATGTTAAAATACTGCCCTGCAGCCCAGTCTCCAACGGGAGGGGATCATGCTCTGCTTTAGTATGTCACAGTACATGTTGGCATTCATGGTTTCCTCAATGAACTGTAGCTCCTTGGTGCCGGCAGCACTCATGCAGCCCCAGACCATGACACTTCCACCACCTTGCTTGACTGTAGGCAACACACACTTGTCTTTGTACTCCTGACCTGGTTGCCGCCACACACACTTGACACCATTTGAACCATATAAGTTTATCTTGGTCTCATCAGACCACAGGACATGGTTCCAGTAATCCATGTCCTTAGTCTGCTTGTCTACAGCAAACTGTTTGCGGGCTTTCCTGTGCATCATCTTTAGAAGAGGTTTTCTTCTGAGATGACAGTCATGCAGGCCAATTTGATGCAGTGTGTGGCATATGGTCTGAACACTGACAGGCTGACTCCCCACCCCTTCAACCTCTGCAGCAATGCTGGCAGCACTCATATGTCTATTTCCCAAAGACAACCTCTGGATATGACGATGAGCACGTGCACTCAACTTCTTTGGTCAACCATGGCGAGGCCTGTTCTGAGTGGAACCTGTCCTGTTAAACTGCTGTATGGTCTTGGCCACCGTGCTGCAGCTCAGTTTCGGGGCTTGTCAATATTTTTATAACCTAGGTCACAGGTGTCAAACTGGCGGCCCTCCAGCTGTTGCAGAACTACAAATCCCATGAGGCATTGCAAGGCTGATAATTGCAAGCATGGATCACACAGGCAGAGGCATGATGGGACTTGTAGTTTTGCAACAGCTGGAGGGCCGCCAGTTTGACACCACTGGCCTAGGTCATCTTTATGTAGAGCAACAATTCTTTTTCTCAGATCCTCAGAGAGTTCTTTGCCATGAGGTGTCATGTTGAACTTCCAGTGACCAGTATGAGAGAGTGAGAGCGATAACACCAAATTTAACACACCTGCGCCCCATTCACACATGAGACCTCGTAACACTAACGAGTCATATGACACCGGGGAGGGAAAATGGCTAATTGGGCCCATTTTGAACATTTTCACTTAAGGGTGTACTCACTTTTGTTGCCAGTGGTTTAGACATTAATAGCTGTGTGTTGATCATATAAAGACCTTAAATATATTTTTAAATAGTACTTTAATCTGTTCATATATTATTTTACTGTAATCACGTGTACAGCAGGAACCCAAAAGTGGGCAGGCATAGCAATGTAGGCCAGGCTCTACTGCATTGTATAGTGCTGTCAATTGTTAGAGCTTGATGATCAGAGGAAGGAGCACTGGGATGGCTTCTATATCTGCTTTACTTATACCAACTGACCAACCAGCTATTAATGTTATATAATAACACACTGATGATCCCAATGCTAGACTTTTGGAAATACCTCAGTGAATTACTACACATATAGTATTAAAGTATAAATAAATACATAACTTTTTTTTTAGTTGTGGATAGATTGCCCCCATTAAGGAGATTCATCCTCTCTATTTGTCTTCTTTACTATTAGTATTATCCCAAATTTTGGGTTGTCCCCAGAAAAGTAATAGAGGGGAAATCTTCCAATAGGGGCACTACAAACAATTTGACAGGGGACAGGGGCTATAACCCTCCCTTATTCTATCCAAAATGAAAAAAATGTTTTGCCTATAGTTCTACTTTAATGTAATCCACTCTTTTATCCACATATTAAACTATATAATTGTCAGGGAAATGACCGAAGAACTGACATTCCTGCCAGCACTCATCATGGTCATGCCAGACAGATTCCCGTGCGCATGCACACACACAGATGCACGGCGCCGTGAGCAGGCGCACGCAGATGTGTGTGCACAATGTGACAGATGTTGATACCCTATGGCCTATTTAAACCTGCCATTGACAGGTGAAGATTGCTGGATTATCTTCAGCTTCCCGTATCTCCTGTGTTCTGTGTATCCTGATCCTTGGACCTCCCGCTACTGACCTGGCTTGTTGTTACCCACTTACCCTGATCTCCTGGCTTGACCCTTGGCTTGAAACCTGACTCTGCTCCTGCCTTTACCCTCGTGTTGACCTCGGCTTGGCTCACTACTCTGCTATCTCCTATCTACTTTGTATGACCCCAGCTTGTTCCAGTTCTACTATCTGAACCCACCACTGACTGATCCATCGTGTATGACTCCTGGCCTGGCTCCTGATTCTGTTCCTGGTTCGCTCCGCTGCCTCACACCCCTGATACCACCTAAGCACGTCTGCCTTACAGAACATCCAGCTTGTTCCAGCCACCCTCTGGTGATCAGCTCATCCAACGGCAGTAACCGGCAAACCGTGCTTCTTTGGGCACTGCACTCCCTGTACCACTCTCAGGGGTGAACTGCACTTAGCCGCAAGGGGTGCCCTCTCAGCAACTCGGCCTCACACCTGGATCCTGACAATAATGTAACCCGACATAGCCAATGCTTAGTTAGCACTAACTGATTAGTGATACCTATGAGGAGGCCCGTTAATATGCTTCCTTTTTGTTCTATCCTTTTTTGATACAAACGGCAATTCCTGCACTGCCCTATATGTGTTATTAAAGAACAGCATTGTATAATGCTATTTGTTTGGAAACATTGTGCAGGTCTTATACAAATGATACTTTAAATATGCGTAGAAGTGCATTTCCATTACATAAGATGTTGGTGGCCACTGAGGAGTAATGTAGGGACAATGACAGTAGTAAAATGTTTTGCAACACTTCACTTAGGTCTGGTAATCTTTAGGCACCCTCTGTATTGAATGTCAGTGAATCTTTACCATTTTTAAATTAAAATAAAATAAGAAATGCTCATTTATCACAGTTCTATCAAGGAATCATCTAGGAAGAACATGAGTGTAGGTGCTGGTGCATCCAGCATACAGCTGTAGCCTAACATTAGCCTGTGTACAAATGAGCATGAACCTGACCAAATTTTCGCTGGTGTCCCTTGTTTTGATGGAGTTTGTTCCTGGTTTTGACCTTGCCTTTTGTCTGGTGCTTTATCTAGTTAGGTAGTGACCACAGCCTGACCCCGAACACAATTACATTGTTCTTTCTGATAAGACACATGCCTGTTTATTGCTAACCCAGGCCTGCCTCTAACTCCATCTTCTGTCTGCTGATTCTGCTGTTACCTTCTGTTGCTGACCCTGACTGCCTACGGATTATGCTAACCTTCTTTACCTGGTATATTGGGCACTCCTGCCAATCTGCTGCAAAGGTGCTCCCTGTCCCATCTCGAGGCCCATCATTGTTATATAACTATGATAGCCAAGTTTGCTAACCCATTCTTACAATCAGATATATGGTAGCATCCTTCAAATCTACAATATAACCAGAGAACTGCAGAAACTCTATATCATGTTAAGTTGGCTAAGAAATGTAGTCAATATGGAGCCACACTGTTCTCACTGCTATCAGCTGTGAGCCAACGTGATCCGCTTGGAAATGCACAGCTGGTGTTATTTTTAAAGGCTCGATTCTATAATAAAATGGATGATTTTTACAGAAAAAATAATGACAGACGGCTTCTGCCTGCTCAGTCTCTGGAGCTCTGCACGGTTTCCTGCGGAACACAGACTGCCACTGTAAGCTCACCATGGTGCCGTGTTTCCACTCGGAGCACAGTTGGAAAATGTCTATCTGCTTTGACATGAACAATGAGAAGCAAATGTGTTGGGTCTATGCATATACAACATAATTAGCACAAAATATAACCCAGTAATAAAAAACGTAGGACTCGGGAACTTTATTTTAGCTTCTAAATGTACAACCCACATAGTTGTCTGAACAACGTGTAATACAAGCGACATATTCACAGGAACAGAGGTATCTGAACGGCGCCCACACACACACTTAAAAAGATGGTCACGCATTAACTTAAAACAGCAGTCTACTATGTGGGGAATTAGAAAATACAATATAATCATAAATGTGTGCTCACAACTTATAAATATAAGGGTGAGTTACGACATTTTTACAATGCAACACATTTGTAGAAATAGGATCTCTTGAAAACCATTCATTTTCAGATGCCCATGCATATTGCCCATGCAGAAAAAATGCAGTAAAATCCAGTACAATGCTTCTTCTAGGAGACAAGCCTTTAGAAATGCTTCTGCAATATATGATTGGAATATAGTAAAAAATCAGAACTCAGCTGTTATTTATTTCCTGTATTTTTATAGTCCTGACATATCACGCAGTACTTTATAATAGTATATAAAAGAGCTGCCATTAGTTCCCGTCCCCTTACATACATACACACTCACACTCTAAAGCATTTTTTAAAAAAAAAGAAGCTAGCTAAAGTTCCAATATTGTAGGTTCCAGATAAAACATTGTCAGATACAGACAGACATATCATCACAATCCACCGCTTTGACCAATCAAGTTTAATTTTCGTGTACACTTATAGCTTTTCCTGCCCTGTTTCACCCTCCCTCTTTTTGTCTCACACCCATCTCTAATGGATAAAGGTAGTTGAGCAGTCCATAACACAAAAGGTATACATTATGAGCAGTGTCAACCTCCTTGTTAAAGAAGCAGTTTGTCCAAAACCAAGTGCACAGGGCAAAGGCCTGGAGTATCTAACTATGGAGACCATAAAGCATTGAACTTTCCTGGACAACCCTGGTGCTGAAAAATGTACTTCTCCAGCCACAGGGTGTCCCCCAATTTAGTAGTCCACTCTCGTAGGGTAGGAGGGCCAGAATTCGGGTTATTTATCACCTTCACCCCATGGGTGCGTAGTGCCCCGATAGATGGGGAAGTCTGATATGACTGTACAATTTTGGCCAGCAGCCTGCTCGTCTGTTCCCCCTCCTTGTAAAAGACTAGGTTACTGAAGAAGCATTACTTATCTGTGGAAGACGCCTCCAAGTGGTCCACTGCAGTCTGTGCAGCTATCCAGGCCTCTCTAGAGGCCTCAGATGAATTGGCAATAAACTCTGCCTCCAGTCGATGCACCAAACGTGCAGCCTGTTCTTTTTGTGCTGGAGTGCTTTTTTCAATATTATTGACCTCAGCTATGAATATACCTCTCAGGAATGCTTTGAAAGCGTCTCAGGCTCCCAGAGGGTCAGGGTGATTTCTATTGCTCTGCCAGTAAGCAGAAATCTCGTCTATAATCTTGTTTTGGGAGGTAAATAGGTTTAACCAAAAAGCATTAAGCTTCCATGGAGAACTTGGTAGGGTCAAGGCAGGCCTCACGTTTAGATATTCTAATAGGGGGGGAGTGATCCGAAACACCCCCTAACCAAATATTGTACGTCTTGGACTAGGGGTAAAGAAGTTGGGGTGCAGAGGCATAAGTCAATCCTAGACATAGATAAATGTGATTAGAGAAGCAGGAGAATTGTTTCTGCTGTGGGTTTCTACACCGCCATGGATATATCCATCCCACTTCCTCTATACATTTTTGTAATGTGGTGCGTGGATGTTTAAGCCCCACCACAGGGGGAGGGTGTTTGTCTAGAAGAGGATCCAAATAGCCATTAAGATCTCCCACTAGGATTAAGGGGGTATCAGGGTTGCCAAGCTGGTACTTCAAAAGAGTTCTGAGGACTAAGGAGTTAAAAGGAGGCGGTATATACACTGCTGCAAAAATACATTTGACTTGAAATATTCTACATACAGTATCTCACAAAAGTGAGTACACTCCTCACATTTCTGTAAATATTTTATTATATATTTTCATGTGACAACACTGAAGAAATGACAATTTGCTACAATGTAAAGTATTGAGTGTACAGCTTGTATAACAGTGTAAATTTGCTGTCCCTTCAAAATTACTCAACACATAGCCATTAATGTCTAAACCTCTGGCAACTAAAGTGTAATTTCTTCAGTGTTGTCACATGAAAAAATATAATAAAATATTTACTAAAATGTGAGGGGTGTACTCACTTTTGTGAGATACTGTAACAGGATCACATATCTCCCTTCAGAGTCCATCATTTTGTTCAATAGCTGAAAATCTAAGGATCGTGTATCAACACTCACCCCCCTGGAGTAGGTCATGTGGGTAGAGTGATACGCCGAGCCCACCCAAGAGAACTGCATACACAATAATGTCTCTGGATCCAGGTGAGTTTCCTGCAGAGCACAAATGGCAGGCAGGCGCTTTCAGAGAGCAGTGGATACTATGGTACGTTTAAGGGGATCCAGATGACAGATGCCATTGCAAATTGGCTTAACAGTAATGGGAAATGAGATAAGTACTGAGTAATTCATTGTCAGGGCCCTCATATGCTTATTCAAGCAGGTAGGGGGCAGAAGCCTCGTTAGGCCTTGAGAACGAGGCAGTGCTGGGAGGACAAAAATCCGCCACAAGTTGCAGTCACGGTGGTGTGACCTAGGGCTAAGATGTACTGGAACTATAGTAGCATAAAAGCTGAACATAAACTGTTAGTAGTAACACAAGGAAAACTCTGGTGCTACCAGCCATTTGGGTAGATAGAGACCCTCCCAACTGTCAGAAGGGCTCCACTAGAGGTATACAGATAGGTGGTGTACCATCCCTGAAAGAAGTAACAGGCTTCACAGGAAGTAACCATTTGGGATTGAACACAGTGCCCCATCTTACCAACCTTAAGATAAGCAGACCAATAAGTGTCAAGCTTGCTCTTAATTTGTAATCCAAAGGGAACCAAATCGCATAAGAAATTCTTGTACTCAGTACAAACAGAATAACTATTACTCCCAGCCAGATTTGCAGAGTTCCAGATGGCATTACTGCAGTAATGCTGTCTCCTCCATGACACCAACAAGTGGATAGCAGGTCATGAAGAACTGTGTCAATCCTCCTCCGCCACGACTCTTCTAGCTTGCCGAAGCACTTACGCATTGGCATCCAGCCAAATCAAAGAAATGCGCTTGGCCCCTGGCCAGGATGCGGAGTCTGGCAGGGAACAACATAGCATAGGTGGCCTGAAGTCGCTGAAGCCTTTTCTTGACCTCCGTAAATTTAGCCCTACGATGCTGCACTTCCGCAGAAAAATCAGGGCAGAAAGAATTCCGGGCTCCATTGAACTGGATGTTGCGGCATTCTCTGGCTAAACGTAATACAACCTACTTGTCCTTAAAGTTAAGGAATCTTGACACGAGGGTGTGGGGTGGGTGACCAGGCAGAAGGGGCCTAGGTGGAACGCTGTACGCCCGAATACAGGAGGGTGAACGCATCCTTCCCAAATGTTTCCAGTATCCACTGCTCCACAAATTCCGTGGGGTCCCTGATTTCCACCTTCTCCGGTAGCCCCACAATTCTGATATTGTTCCATTTGCTCTAGCAAATCTTGCAGAGAAATGTGCGTCTCGAATTAGCAGCGCCAGCTTGCCCTCCACATCACTTACACGGCCCCCCGCTGCTGTGGTGTGCTCTCTAATTTTAGCCCCATTTCTTCTTTCAATCCACCAAAGTGTTCCTTAAGCATGTACACAGAGGCTGTGCACTTTTGAACAGTCCTAAGTATTTCAGCCAATGTGGGTTGATCATCATCATCTTCCCCCTCTCCCTTCTCCATATCGGTGTCAGGCTGGTCATTGGTAACAGGGGCCCTCTGTGGACTGCCCTGCCACCCGGACAGTGTGGAAGATAGCAGGGGTGGCTTCTAAGTCCTCCTCTGGAGGCTGCTCGGCTGCTTCATTCAGCTTCTGAGCATAATACAGAATGCCCCATGGAGGATCTTTCCCTAGGGATTTGGGGGTTTTCGGAAGCGTACCTGCTTCTTTCTGCTTTTCTCCACATGAGCACTGAAAGGGAGCCGCCGCAGAACTATGTTGGGAGTCGGGCTGCACGTCGTCCTTCTGTTTGCGGGTCATCATGGCAGGTTTTGAGGCAAAAACCGGGTAGTTTCCCAGCTGGGAGCAGGATCTATGGAGGATTTCAAATGGGAGCTCTGTGAAACACGTCTGTTCACATGCCACTCCTTGCCACGCCCTTAAAGTTCCAATATTTTTGAACTATATGAGGAAAACTAGAACCCAGAGCTACAAAGTAAAGCTAACTATTTAAGCCGGCCATACATGGATCTAAATTTATCTGCTTCAGGAGATACTGGCCAAGTTTTGATCCATGTAAGGACAGGCTGGTTGTACACAAGTCAATCCATCACTCAACTTGTGTACAACCAGCCTGCTGGAAAATTTTCTCTGTCACCATTGTATTCTGATGGTGGGGAAGTGCCTCCCTGTCAGAATACAATAGAATACAATAGCACAGCAGGAGGGATTTCCCTATCCACATCAAGTTTGTGGATGGGTAATTAAGTAATTTTCTTTCATTCAACTCGCTGGTTAAAGGAAAAAAAAAGACTAATGTATGGACAAAAATCAAGCTTTTATCAGTATATGCAAACAGAACAATGAAAGCTGATTGCTTATCAGTTACTAAGGAGCACTGCAATTGCTGTCTGCGCTCTAAAATGAGCTATACGAGTATAGAAAATGGCTTTATTCTTTTACGTTGTATATGTAAAAACTTGTGTGCAGTGTATAGTAAGAATGTATAAATGATTGGTCAAAATACAGAAACCATCAAAAACAAACAGATCAATGCAAAAATGAAGTAGAAAATTTCAGGAAAGACAATTGAGGAAAAATGTAAGTTGCCCATAGCAAACATTTTTAGGAATTTTTTTTGCAGAGTTTCAACTTAGGGGTGGGGGAATAATGTAAATAAGCAGGCCTTGCCTTTTGGTGCAAAGTCCATTTTAATGTGTTTAAGGAGATAAGATAGGGTTAAAAATTAACAATCCACCATTCAAAATATGTATGAACTGTTAAGGTGTAACTCCAACCGGAACCTTTCTACTTTGTTTGGATAGAAGGGGAGGAAGGTTAGACCTTCCAAATATTTTTATTTCTATCTGTGACCCTCTTAGGGACATTTCCTCTTACTTCCTATCCCTGTGATAATCATTTTATATCCTGGAACATATGCCTTTTAAGAAAACCACTACTTTCCAAAGGCACACCACAGCTGCATGACCATTTGTTTAATGGGAGATCGCAAGAAGAAACTTGTGATATGACACCAGATTTGGGCTGCAAACGATGTTTACTTGAGCAGAGAGGGTAAAGGATGGGTTTCTTGTGTGAGCACAGAGGTCTGGATCATTGCCTTGGCTACAGTCATCTATTGTGACCCTACCAGGAAGTCTGCCAAATGTTCCTCAGGTCATCGCTGAATCCCAATCTATGTAATAGAAGAGAAAGTCTTACCAAACATGTGTCAGCTTACTTGCAAGGAGAATCAAGCATGGATTTGGGATAAGTGAAACGCATAAAATGTGCCTTGATTGCAATTGTCTAGCTAAACTGAGCAATTTTACTTAGCTAAAGAACATGTAATCTGTAGTCTATTGGAATCTTCTTAAAGCAGCATATGGTCATGATTGCTGAAGCCATGCAGTCAATAAATAATTAACATTGCTATTCATTTTCAGTGTTTCATTATTGTTAGGTGAAGCAGAAACACTAGAATCAGAGGGTCATGATGGCCACTGGGGAGGTGTAGAGGATACAAACCAGGAATCCAGGTAAACTGCTGACCTATATATCTCAGAAGGTCCCATTTCTCCAGCAGTGTCTGGAAATAATGAGTTTTATTTTTACAGCGTTTCCAATGACCTTGGGCAGAGATCCATCTATATCACAGTTTTTTCTTACTCTGGCTTTCCTTACTTTGTTTAACCACCACAAATATTTTCACTGCGTGTCATTGTAATACTGGCTCCTACTACTATTGCTTTTAGTATAGTTTATTTTCAAAGTGCTGATATATTGAATGTTTCAGCTGAACTCAAGGCATATATAAAATACACCAGAAGCAGAACAGGAGCATGCTGATAAGTAGATAAGATAGAGTGAGAACGAGATTAGCCTATAACTGTGTTGCTTTTGCTTCACTGTCCAGTCACAGGCTGTGGGCGGGTCCATGACAGCCTGGGTTCAGAGGAAGTGGGTTGAAAGATGCTGACTGTCATTCAACCCAGTAGACTGATGATATCTTTTAATTGCAGTATTGAAGTAGTGCATGAACAGGTCTGGATTAAATGCAAGTGCTGCAGAAAAAAATGTTTATTTTTTTATGCTACCATTGAATGTGTTGTTCATTTTTATGTTGGCTGAAGCTGTAAAAGCATCTTCATATTAGCATTTGCATCTTACAAGAATGGTCAAACATGGCAGGGATGTGCAGTCAGGGGAGGCAGGTGAGGCAGAGCCTCACCTGCATGAACATAAAAAAACAAAATAAAAAAAATGATAGGCTTTGAGGGTCATAGCTCGGCGACCTGGGGTCACAGATACACCAAATTTGGTAGTTAGGTAGCTGCCCATTAAACAAATTACCCACCACTGGTAAAAAAAAAAAATTGGGGCTCCTATGACCTATGGCTCCGAAGATACGGGGATCCTTGTGCAGCCTGTTAGAACCTACATACAGAGCGGGCAGTTTAAATACAAGCTGACACACTGTTTGCAGCAGACTGAGAGGATGAGCTCACAGTGCCTCTCCTCACTTCTTGCCAGAGGCACTGAGCTCAATGGTCAGCTTGAAGCCTTAAAGCACCATTGATCCAAGCTGTCCAATAAAAATGCTGCAGTGGAGGCATGCATCATGTATTTCATGCATGGAGAGCTTTTTAGTGGTAATTTAATGTGTTGCAGTGTCATAGAAGGGGGCATATGTCTAAAAGACAAATACTCCCTTCCAGCTAAGCTCTCTTAACTACAAGGAAAAAACAGGTTTATGTGTATAAGATTTACCCAAAATCCCATGTTTTTCTCACACAGTTAAGAGGGAGAATCTTCTGCTGCTGAAAAGGTAATAGCTAAATCATATATTATTATGCTATATGTTATAAGATAATACGATAATATTTATTATTTATCTATTTACTGTTAAATTACTGCTTGGAAGTTATAACTTCAAACTTCAGTAATTTGTCCATTAAGCCACCTGCTTGAGTACAGTTTTTGAAAATATAGTAAATTACCTTAAAAATAATATATAATAATTATTTGTATATTACGTATGGTAATTAACCCCTTGCCTCCCAGGCCAATTCTGACACTTCTCTCCTACATGTAAAAATCATAATTTTTTTGCTAGAAAATTACTCAGAACCCCCAAACATTATATATATTGTTTTAGCAGACACCCTAGGGAATAAAATGGCGGTCGTTGCAACTGTTTATGTTACACAGTATTTGCGCAGCAATTTTTCAAACGCGTCTTTTTTTTGGAAAGAAACTATTTCATGAATAAAAAAATAATAAAGTTAGCCCGATTTTTTTGTATAATGTGAAAGATGATGTTACGCCGAGTAAATAAATAGATACCTAACATGTCACGCTTTAAAATTGTGCACACTTGTGGAATGGTGCCAAACTTCAGTACTTAAGAATCTCCATAGACAACACTTTAAAAAAAGTTTTAGAGCTTACATGTTTAGAGTTACAGAGGAGGTCTAGTGCTAGAATTATTGCTCTCGCTCTAACGCTTGCAGCATATGTAACCTGTGTGTATCTGACTCTGATACTAGCCAGTGCCTCACTAGCCACTCACCTCACCGCACGTCCCTGATACATGAGCAGATTTATGTACAAGAATGACAGGTGGTGAGCCATTTGCTAAATCCGTGTGACATGTCTTCCAGATTTGGAGAATCTGATACATGTATGGTGAAGATATTAATCACTTTCATGGTAAAAAGAAAATAATCACTGATCAGCTAGTGATTTGCTTAAAGAGGAAGTAAACCCTGATGTTACCCTGGAATGTAAAAGCATAATGGGCTGGTATGCAACGCATATTACCCCATTATGTGCCACTTACCTGCATTGGAAGCCAGCAATGCCCAGCGATGTCCCCGCTCCAGGCCACATTCATCCTCTGCCCCTCTTCCTTCCAGGGCCGCGATCTCCGGCTCTGTGACTGGCCAGAGTCGCGTGACGTCACTCCCGCGAATGTGCGCTGGAGCCGCCAGTCACGGCACAATCTCAGTGAAGGAACGACACAGAGGCCGTTTCTTCACTGCGCATGTGCCCGGGGACGTAGGCACATAGCACTACACTGCATATCTCCTAAACTGTGCAGGTTTGGGAGATATGCAAGGCACCTACAGGGTTGACAACCACTTTAAATGGTGGAAAATGATTGTAATAATAACAGGCAAATTCAATGCAAATTGTAGGTACTTTACATTGCTTGGAACAACACTTAAGCCAAGTACACACGGGCCGAATGTTGGGCGGCAGCAATAAAAACCGGTAGACATTCGGCCCGTGTGTGTTCTGGAGTCGGTCCGACAGAAGCCGTTTGGCTAGTTAGTACAACAGCTCCTCCTGAGCTGTCAGTTTTTTGGGGTTTTTTCATTCGGCCCTAGTGTGTATGAGGCTTCACACTTCGAAAGATGCTCAAACTGGTCAGATTACAATTGTGTCAATATGCATCTGGGCCAGATAGTATTCAGTCAACCTGCCTACATAGATTCCAAATCAAATTTAATAAACTGGATAAGAAAGAATCTGAGCAGACAATAAGCCTACATGGGAAAAAAAATTGGGGAAAGGAAAAAAGGGATTTTTTGTATAACTTACGTAAAATCCTTTTCTCTGAGTTCACTGACAGACGCAGCCTTCTTATGACACATGGGGTTATGCTCATCCTACTAGGAGTAGCCTAGGCAAAACAAACAAAAGCATAGGCTGGCCCCTCCCAGGGGGCCGTCCTTACCTTAGCATATAATCCCCCTGCCCTGTACAGCACATCAGTTCGTAATAACAAGCCGTACAAACCAACGCAGAGGGGAGGGTGCTGCGTCTGTCAGTGAACTCAGAGAAAAGAATTTTACAGTAAGTTATACAAAAAATCCCTTTTCCTCTTCCGTTCACTGACAGACGCAACCTTCTTATGACACATGGGGATGTCCCAAAGCTGTGCCAATCAAGAGGGGTGGGCAAAATCATAACAACTGTACCCAACAGAAAAACGCCCTCTCAGGCGGCGCTAACCGCGCCTATACTGCCGCTTGTAATACCTTGCGGCCAAAAGCAGCATCCGAGGATGCTGAAACATCAATTTTGTAAAACTTAGTAAACGTGTGCACTGAGGCCCAAGTAGCTGCCTTGCACACCTGAGACACCGAGGCTTGGTGTCTAAACGCCCAGGAAGTACTAACTGCCCTGGTGGAATGCGCCGTGACCGGAAACGGGGGCACCTTGCCCCGAATCTCATATGCATGAGTCACGGTCTTCCGTATCCAACATGACACGGTAGCTGACGAGGCCGCCATGCCTTTGCGCGACCCTTCCGTCAGCAAAAATAAAGAATCAGACTTCCGAAAGGAAGCTGTAGAACTTAAATACACCCGCAAAGCCCTCACCACATCCAAAGAATGCAGCTCAACTTCTTTGGGATGTGACGGGTGCGGGCACAATGAGGGAAGAACAATATCCTCATTTAAATGAAAGGAAGAAACCACCTTCGGAAGAAACGAAGGGGAAGGTCGCAAAACTGCCTTGTCCTTATGGAGGACCAAGTAAGGTGACTTGCAGGATAATGCTGCCAACTCAGACACCCGCCTGGCGGATGTGATAGCTACCAGAAAGGCCACCTTCTGCGACAACAACTGTAAGGGAATGTCCCTAATCCTTTCATATGGTGGCTTCTGCAACACAGAAAGCACCAGATTCAAATCCCACAGTGCCAACGGCGACCGTATCCGAGGAGCCACATGACGTACCCCCTGTACAAATGTACAGATCAATGAATGAGACGCTAAGGGTCGTTGAAAAAGAACCGCCAGGGCCGAAATCTGCCCCTTAAGCGTACTTAACGCCAGCTTCTTGTCCAGTCCTTGCTGCAAAAATTACAGTACTCTGGACACTCTATAAGAGCGGGGGTTCCAACCCCCTGCCTCGCACCAGGTAATATAGGCCTTCCAAGTCCTATGATAAATCTTACGTGAGGAACTCTTACGTGCTTTAATCATAGTAGGGATTACGGAGTCAGAGACACCCTTATCCCTCAATACCTGGGACTCAATAGCCAAGCCGTCAAAGCCAGCGAGGGTAAAGCAGGGTGCAAGATGGGCCCTTGAGACAGTAGGCCCCCGTGAAGTGGAAGACGCCACGGAACCTCTGCCACCATCCGCACTAAGTCGGCGTACCAAGGTCGCCGGGGCCAATCCGGAGCTACCAGGATTGTCGGGATTCCCTCCGCCTCTATCCCGCGTACAACACGCGGTAGAACCTTTAGAGGAGGAAAAATGTACAGTAGCCGATACTGACCCCGGGGCCTGCGAAGCTTTGCCCACCGAAGGATCAGAGCCACCTCCGCGGCTGTTGCTGCGCTTCTTGTTCCGCCCTGATGGTTTACCTACGCCACCGCCGTGGCATAGTCCGACTGAACCCGGACAGGACGGCCTCGCAGCCTTTCTGTCCAACGGGACAGGCAAAGCCTGACCGCTCTCAGTTCCGGTACCTATATCGACCAATTGAGGGGAGGAAAACTTCTCCCCCCTTTAGGGCCGGAACCTGAATCCACCAAACCAAGGGTTCCCGGGACTGACGCTCCGACCTGATCGGCCTGTCCCGGGATAGGGGAGATTTGTCCTACCGCGACAAAATTGCCCTCCGCAGGAACCGAGTGTGCCTCTGGGCGTAAGGTATCGCTTCGCAAATCGACACCCTGAGCCCCAACACCCGTATACAGAACTGCAAGGAGAACCACTGGCGCGACCACAGGGTTCGCCCTGCTTGAAGCGTTAGAAGCTTGCTCGGTGTTAGAAACACCCCCGCCTGTACCGTGTCCGGAATCAGACCCAGGTACTCCAGCCGGCAAGCCGGCGTTAAAGATGACTTCTGTCCGCTGAGCGCCCGACCGGCGCCTAGAAGCGCCTCCCGACGCTCCTGTGGGAGCCTCAAGTTTGAGGGGAAGGACTTTTCTGGGGGCAGAGGGCTGCCTGCAACCCCCAGAAACCGGCCCCCCACCCGTGAGGCGGGTGGGGGCAACCCATCATGCGGAGGCAGACTTGTCCTCCGCTTTTTCGGACTTACGCTGCCAGGGCCTCTTGCTGTGCCCCGTGAACGCCTTCCTGGCCTTGCCCGCTGGGCAGGGCGCCCGAAAAAACTTCTTCTGACCTGAAGAGACAGGACCCTGCCTACGACGACCATCCCGTCGCTTCGGCTCTGGAAGGAAAGTACTCTTCCCTCCCGTGAAATCCTTAATGATTTTATCCAACTGTGGGCCAAACAGACACCCTCCCTGAAAGGGCAGATCTGCAAGAGCTTTCTTTGAAGCCTGGTCGTCTGACCAAGAGCGGAACCACAGCACCCGCCTGATAACAATTGAAAAAACAGACACTTTTGACAATATGGGGAGAAGATCCAAAGCAGCATGGCATATGTAGCGGAGACCTTCTTCCAAATGTTGTGCCCGCTGTACTTCAGCCTGTGCACATTCACTAGACAAACTAGTGCGCAGTGCGGCAGCGTGCTCGCGAAGAGACTGCGCCGCCATAGCAATTGCTAGCGCCGGCCACATGGCTGACCCAGCCAACAAGAATAGTGCTTTAGACACTGTCTCTGTGCGGCAATCGGCCGCCTCCTTAAAGGATGGAGACCCCTCCAAGGGGATGGTGGTTGTCTTATTCACACGAGCCACGGCAGGGTCCACCACAGGGGAAGCCCATCTCTTAGTAAAGCTCTCCTCAAAGGGGTAGCGAACAGCAAAGCTTTTAGGCAAAGCCAAGGAACTTGGTGGCCTACGCCATTCCTTGAACACTGCCTGTTCTAACACCTGATCATAAGGGTAAGCCCTAGGGGACCTAGGGGGTCTAAGCGGTCCACGAACATATGCGGACTCATGCGACTCCCCTGTTTGGTCCAGTCGCATAGAGTCGCGAATATCAGTGATCAGTGCTTCCACTATCGCTTTATCCCGGGAACAAGGAGCCTCCTGATCTTCTTCGCCCTCTGAGGGCGGCTCACCCTCTGAAAGATCCGCAGGTGTGACCACTGAGGCGCTTTCTAGATCTGAATCCTCCCCTGAGGAAAGAGGGGGAGGTGGGCACTTCTGGGGGCCCCTCGGAACGGGCACCTCTGCCCAGGGAAAGAACTCCCCAAACACCACCCTCAGCTGTTCCAAGGACACAAATGTTCCTGGGGTGGACTGTAGATTTGCAGGTACCCCTGCCAAAGTATTGCCGGCCTCTGACATCTCAGCCTTCTGGCACCCCCACTGTGTGACCACCACCTCTACCCCACCAATCAGCCAGGGAGACCCGGGAGGATTGCACCCCCCGCTACCAGTACCCAGGAAGCACTCCGACCGGAAGAGCAATGCCCACGAACTACTGAACGCCAGGAGCTTGTTACTGTGTGTCAGCCACGCTATCCAAGCGCAAACCGGAAACGCACTTCCGTTTTTAAGCACATCCTGCACAAGGACTGCACCTCTCCCAAACAACCACTGGGGGCCGACAGAGAGCAGGCTGGAAATCGCATGGTTATCAAACAATGGACGCTGCCATTACACATGCGCGGTTGGCCACGAACGAGCGGTGCTCCACACTCCAATGGCGGCGACCCGCCTAACACAGTGCTCCGGTCGGTCGGTGCAGATTCGAACGGTAAGTGCAAAGGTGCCCGCGGGGGATGGGGGGGAGAGCCACTAATGGACCCCCACCGGCTGGCCACCGCCAGAGCTGCCCAGGTGCCACTCACCATGCCCCTAAAGGCGGAAGAGGGTTCCACTCACCAATCCGACGGGCACAGGCCGTTAGCCACCCGGAGCAGACCTACCTCCCCATGGAGAGGCATGCTGCTGGCCAGGCCACTGGACAGGCGAACCAGTCACTGGGCTCTAGTGGGTTTAGCCAATGCGGTGGGCCCCCCTAAGGGTGCTCGCATAGTGTTGGCCGGACTGGGGAAAGATTAGGATTCCAGATATCCTCTATACCACCAGCCAGCTTCTTGATAGCAGTCTTCATCAGACGAATCTTCAGGAGACTGCAGATCCCATAGGGAACCAGGTCTACTCCTTACACTAGGCAAATAAAAACTGATGTGCTGTACAGGGCAGGGGGATTATATGCTAAGGTGAGGACGGCCCCCTGGGAGGGGCCAGCCTATGCTTTTGTTTGTTTTGCCTAGGCTACTGCTAGTAGGATGAGCATAACCCCATGTGTCATAAGAAGGCTGCGTCTGTCAGTTAACGGAAGAGAAAGTATCTCTGTTATCCTCAGGAACCAGTCAGGCTCTTCCTTTGATTTTGTAACCCAAAACAGAAAAATAAGCTAGCTCTTGAAGAAGGTTTCATAGCGAGTGCAGTTTGCTACCTACTAGTTATTGACACCACAAATAATTCTGCAATTTACGTAGGGTCCTACTTCAACCTGAACACATTCAAAGCAACTATGTTTGTCCCTGTCTTGGAGGGAATAGTGAGAGTAAACATCCCCCCCCCCATGAGTCTGTGTTTGAGCAACATATTACCAGGCCCAACAACTGTTGGTCTTAAAGTGTTAAACCCAGTAAAATGAAAATAGTTCATCTGCCCTCCTACAGTACCCACAGCTTATAAATCTTCTTTTTACATTAAAATACTGCCACGATATACCTCTTTCGCTGATCTGTATACCACGGTTTCCTGATAATCTGCTGTTTCTTCAGTGTTGTGTGTCAGGTAGGAGGAGATTTTCACTCTAGCCTGTATACACGCCCACATGTGTGATATCAATATCATGTGACCTGGCTATCTCTGAGAACAAGTACATGTATCTCTCCAGCATAAAATACACAACTGAGCATGTGCAGGTGGGAAAGCGTTACTGTGAGAGCTGCTTTTCCCTAGATAGACAATGCAGGGAGGGTATGTATGCATGTATACAGGATAGAAAAGGCTTTTTACACAATGCAGAGGATTAACCCCTTAAGTTCCACAGTGAGTATAACGAGCATGCTATTCTGCATATACAGACTGATTTTACTGTTGTGGGTTTAGTAACACTTTACGCTTAATGAGGGCAGAATTTGTGCAGATACAGCACTGCAAATGACACTAAGTTAACACACTGTAAACCAGTGGTTCTCAACCTCAATCCTCAAGTACCCCCAATAGGCTATGTTTTCAGGTTTTCCTTTATCTTGCACAGGTGCTTTAAATCAGAGTCAATGGCTTGGTATTTGGGACAGCTATTTTATCTAAGAGAAATTCTCAAAACATAGCCTTTTGGGGGTACTTGAGGACTGAGGTTGAGAACCACTGCTGTAGACTCTGACCCTAGTGGTAATCCCTGCCCCTACACACTATGATTGTTATTCCCCATACAGTTTAAGCAAACAGTGTCCATTCAGATCTAGTTCCATAGACTAATCATTTAAATGTACCACATTAATTGCTAATTTAAGTATAAAAGATCAGTAACACTTTTGATAACGGAAATAGGAACCTCATAGCTGATGTTTCACATGAAAGGTCAGCATTATAAAAATATTCTGTTATAAATGTTCAACTTTTCTCCTACCCTTTTTTACTTTGGAAATATAAACAATAGCTGAGCTATCAATGGTATATGATATATCTCTTAAATAAACATTATTTTTTACAAATTTTTCTAGAGGGTCTTATTGTTTATTATCTGTATATTGAGTAGAATGTAGCATATTGATTGACATTACAAATGTTGGACACTTGGTATAGACATTCTAAAAGACCAGTTCCCATATTTCCCGATTTAAATATGGCAGAATACTTAATTGGCTTTACAAACCACCAGCATCTGACCTAACAAGCCCCTTAAACAGAATGGAAAATAGGGCAATCATATTTAATATGGCAGCAAGAAGGGGAGTAATTGGAGTTCCCATGGCCTTGTTACACCATTTTGATGGACAACACCTGGATGAAAATTAAAATATGGAGCAGGTAGAATGTGCTCCTGTAAGCTTAATATTCAGTTTTGGCTTTAGAACAGCTTTTGTCTGGATATATTAAACACATTTCTAAATACAGGTATAAATGATATAAAAATAAGAAAAAAATTCACACTTTACATTAAAATCACATTTATCCATGTATTTCAAGTGAGTTTAGGAATATATTTAAAAAAAGAAAATTGCCATTACTACAGAAGCAGCCCAGGCCAAGAGACGGAAAAGACATACACAAGGGATTGTGAGTGAATGGATAGCTAATGGGTTAAACTAACTCCCAGCACTGAAAACACTGTCTGACCTACTTTTATTCTGAGCTACAATCTCCCCACATAGGGTTGAGACTAGACACTTCAACCCAAGAAAGTCAATTAAAAAATAAATAAGTCATACGGCTCAAACATATATTTTAAATATTCATTTGGCGGATACATATTTCGTTGCCCTGGGCATTTTGCACAGTTTAATTTATTTATTTTGAAACTTAATATTAAAAAGTGCTATAATGTAAAAAAAAATCAGAATAAAACATTTTACATTACCTGAAGTACCTTGTCCGAATGTCTTCTTTACAATATTTTACCAAGTACAAAGTATTTGTAGGGGAGGTTTCTAAACATGTAAACTGCTGACAGTTCAGAAGCTTTAACAAATGAGTTTGCTCGTGCTATCAGACACTACCCCCACTTTCAGAGCAAGATTTCCATAAGAATCATTCAATCAATAACTTTCATTAGACAATTTTTTAATGTTGTTTTAAACATCCTGATTTTTTATTTATCCTCCTTTCCAAAAAAGATCACATCTCAAAATGTCAGTAGCTGTGTGACCTTCTGCGTATGTGCACATATTAGCAGACTGTAGACTAGAGAAAACTGATATCTGAACTCATGCCTATGGATTGTAAAAGCATTGCTCCCTTACCTGTAAAACACATTAGGAGCATGTTCAGACCTTGTTATCTTGGTGCATTGTGTTAACACACGTCCATTCACACCTTTCATTGCAGTGCTTCAGGTTAATGCTCAGTTACCATAGCGCGTGTTAACATGTTGTGGTGACATTCATTTGTCAGTGTACAGTATATAGATCCCTCAGTGGGGATTACTTTTTTCTCAAAAAATGGGGTAAAACTTTATTTTCAATATGTTTATCAATGTTGTGGATATGTAACAAAGCAGAAAGTAGGGAACAACTCCCGTACATCTGGATATATAAAATAGATAAGCACAACATGATGGTAATAACAGTATCCTACCTGTTGGTCAGTTTTATACATTTGGGTAGTAAAGGCAATCTTGTCATCCATGTGTGATTGCTGGTGTTATTAGTGAACGTCTGCAAAGATATGGGTCTGTGTGAGCACCAGGAGAGGTAAGTTTGTTTTGTATAGCCAAAGGCTCCATAGTATGTGTTGGAACTTGATGTGGACTGAAAGAGTAATATGGGTAGCGGGGGAAAGTAGGGGGTAGGGAAATAAAAGTAAGGAAAGAGGGTTGGAGGAAGAGGAAGGTTGTAAAGGAGTGATAGCTGAAGATTGTGGCACAGGGTGTTCTGTTATATCAGTTGGATTTTAAAGGCCAAGAAAACATTGATTGCAATCTGAAGGAAGAGAATTTTCCACCCATGGTAACCACTGTTTCCAAGTTGACCAGGGTGTTGCTCAGTAATTTTATCATTTAGGAGAGGCCAGAATACCCCTTTTTGAGGGTTTAGAGATTCTACAAAGGGTGTGGAGTTACCCTGATTCCATGGCATTTAGCCTGTGCACGATCAACAGGTTTGTCTGTCTATTCATATTCTGGATTCAGGACTGCCTGACTTCTTTCTGTTCATGCCCTAGATTACTCCCAGAATTATTTGGACTGCAATTCTTGTCCAAGTCTATCCTATTTATCGGCCTGTCATCTCTGTTATTGTCAGCCATAGTTCTTTCATTCTGTCTGGAACTTGGAGTCTGTTAGGATCAGTTTGTGCCTGATCTGACCATCAGCCTATTGACTCTGATCTGTCTCCTCTCTACCATAGGTCATAGGCCTTTTAGCCAGCTGCAGCCCATAGTAGTACAGTGGATCCACCAAACTCAGTAATATTGATGCAAGCAAAACTCAAAATCTGGTACATCACTTACTTTTTTGATGGACTGCAAACTATTTTATAATGTGATTAGGGCAGGAGATTTCACTTTTTGGTGGGAAGAAGTAATAAAGAGACAAACTACCCGGCATGCACAGCATCAGTTGAGTACTGTAGGAAGTCTCAGGGCTCATTTGAGGACAGGCAGATATCCCCAGGCCAGAAATTCTTAGGGAGATATCTGTCCATCTTTGGGCAGCCTACGTTCTTAGAAAACTTAGTTCTGTCCAAAAAAGCATGCTAGCAGCTTCTTGGTTTACTTTCTTCTGAAGCTCGGCATGCTAGCCCATCAAAACTCAAGATTTTGTAATATAACCAAGGATGATTTCTGTGAGTGGCTTTACATTTTCGCCAACACTATTCTATGCAAACTTGACTTTGCCCTACTAGGGATGATAGAGTAATTTGCTAAATGATTTGCTTGGGAGGAAAAATAAAAGAAAGACACTGACAGTAACAGCAACATAACAAAGAGGTATGTAAGCACAGGCTACAAAACCACAGGCTGCTTAATTTCAGCTTTTATGTAGCCTATAAAGAGGAAATTAGCTGTGGAGGTCATGCGAAGATCATATAATATCTATTGTAATCATCTCAGACTAGCCAAAGAAGCCTCATCTGTAGGTAAGCCAGGAGACACGTGACAAAATTAAACTTTCATCAGCTGTTCCCTGTGTGTCATCAATCTTTCATTATGGCATGCCTTAGAAAATCATTTTATCTGATGCTCCTAAGGAAGCTTTTATCTTCTAAATCCTGACCAAATGCACAGAGACAAGATAAACTGCCACTAAAAGGGTTCTAATTCACATTACCCTTATCAGTGTAAATTAATTATATCACCTGCAAATTACATGCTTACAAAAGTTAAGATGCATATCTGTGTTTCACTTAATTACAGATTGCTAAATTAGAAAACTCTGCAATACTGTTTACTATTTCCTCAAAGTGTCAAGTCTTTGGGGAGAGACCAACTGGCTGATAAAAGCAAAAGTCGTGGCACCAAAGTAAATCCGTAGCTCAGCGTTCAAATCTGGTATCTGCATTTAAAGTCTTAACTAGTAATAATAAAAAAAGAAGCTGTGAAAGTATCATAACATTATTTTCTAAAACCAGATTGCATAATCTGGCTGCACTGCTTCTTATTTCAAAAGATGCATCCTAAAACAAAGGATCCCATACAGAGCCTACTGTGGGTAAGGTGATGCACACCCATGAATCTGGAAGGAGATTTGCTCTGAAAAGTAATTAGTAATTAAGATATAGGGAGCTACTATGCAGTAATTCAACTGTTGTGGGTGGAGAAAGAGGTGGAGATGTGCTGAATCTTCAGCGCGCACTCAAGGATAGACTGGAATCAGAAGTGGTAAAATCTTCAGGTGCACAACTTTCTCTACCGAGTGTGACAGATATAAAAAGCCTGCAAGTGCTTCAAATTGCCAGCATTTCCCAATATAGCCTTCCAGTGTTTATGACATGTTCCAGTTTAACTGAATACAGATTTTATTTCATCAGATTTGTACCTTTTTTGCAGTAAAGAGAGGACTTTCCATATATATGTGACCCCGCTACATGAGGCTTTGATATTTATCTGAGGGCGGATGGCACAGGTTACCTTTCCCACCTACTGCCAGCAACCAATCAAACTCTATGAGAGGCTGATAGCTGCTGCAGCTGAATAGGGCTGAACAAGGAACTTAGTGGTACTTATGGTTAGGTCAGTAGGAAGCTGACGCGTTTCACGCAATCTGCTCTCAATTATAACAAGAGTCCACGCCTCACAAGTTCACCTAAATTCCAAAGAACAAGTTGAAATCAATCAGCTGGTTATTTGGAGTTTAGGTAAACTTATGTGGGGTGGACCCTTGTTATGATTAAGTGCAGATTGTGTGAAACGTGTTAACTGCTGTTCCCTGTCTTCTTGGAGCTGTGCTGTTGCTTTATGTTATATTCTGAATAAAGTTTGTAAAGTTCCTGACTTCACCAGAGTGGCATCAACCTCCTTGTTTTCTCTGAACTATTTGTAGTTGTGGATCGGACTAGCACCCGAGTGCATAGTGGAGAGATTGACACATATTGGTCCAGCCTGGAGCGGTGTACAACAACTTTATCTCTATTAGGTCAGTAGGTTTCCAGGGATGAATGGCAGGAAAGCAGACTGCTTGTGTTCTGGACAATCATCCCTAGGTGCATACTGCCTTAGACATTTGTACCACACTCACTTTCTCCTGCTTTTAGCTGCATTTATAGTAGTTGTGTTTTGGTGCATTTACAGTGCCTAATCAGATGCTGGAAGTTGGACAATGAGAGTGTGAATGAGGCCTAGGTGTAAAGCTTGAGCTGGCTTTAAATATTTGTGAAAAAATTAATTGTATGGAACTTAAAAAAAAAAAAAAAAGAAAATAATACTGCTCAAATTTCCCCCAAACCTGATCAGCATGTAAATAGACTGGTGCAAGATATATAGGATCGGCTTGTCAGGCTCTAGTGGACCTCAACAAAATGGTGGCTGTCTGCACTCTGACTCTCTGTTACATAAATGTGAATGAGATGGGTAAAAGAGGCCTCCACAATTAAGCCCCGAAAAGAGCAAAGTGCATCTGAGAAGTTCTCTACAGGTGGAGAACAGGAGCTGAAGCCATCTTTTACCCATCTCATTCATATTTATGTATCAGGGAGTCGATGTCTGTGTGCATACGGCCACCTTTTTGTTGAAGTTTTTCAAAAATACTTATACATCCTAATAATTATTACTGCATTTATAAAATTCTAGCTTCAGAAAAGCACATACCCAGTTTAATGCAGTTTAATTGCATGGTAAATAGTTAGCTAGATATTCAGAACAAGAAAAGTTCTGTTCATCAGCTGCTGACAAGCACATAGTAATTCTGACATTGTCTGCTATGACATACTTCATCTTGCAAAATCCATTGTCAGCATTGTGCCATATTCCATTTGTTCCATCCCAATATGTTCCGTACAGTCACATTCCTGTATCATTTTTATTCTTAGTCTTGCACTGACAAACATCTCAGTGCACAGAAAATACATCACACACAATGAAGTATGAATGCCACGGATGTGAAATCTACAGCTTCTCTGCAAACATTTATCTGAGAGAATGCAGAAGCTGGAGTTGCTTTAATCCAGTGGCACACATCTTGACAGACTGCAACAATTACATTGTTTTTTACAAAGTTGTTTTCAAGGTCCAGGAGTGTGAAATCATGATTTTTAATGCGTTAACTGTATGGTATTTTAATGGTTCTTTCTGTATACTGTGTGGAGAGAAGAACACAACAAAAAGAAAGAGAAGAGAGTCAAAAGGTGCCCATTCAGGGTAAAAAGTGCAGTTTAATATTAAAGCCCAGGGCTGCAATAGAATAAATGCAACCCGAAAAGAAGTCAATTGGACCCTGCAATTCCAATAATCATAACTTTTGCACGGTGGTATCCAGATTGTACGATGCACTTTCAGCATATTCTATTATTCTATACAATGGTTCTTTATCTACAACATCTTGTTTTGCATCTATATATGGATTAGGCTCTGGTCAAGGTTAGGATGGCCAAGGGTTGCTATGAACCATTCTTGCACTGGCCCCTCCCCATAGTCTCTATCCACACACCCGCTTCTCCTGGATAACAAAGGTGTTAGAGCTGGTGTAAATGCCATTCTCAGTAGTGTAATGATGAATTTAGGTTTTTCAGACTTATCTGTAGGTCGCTTTGGGTGTACAATATTTTAGCATTAAACTACAATTGTCTCTTAACCAGTATAAAATGACACGAGTCACCTGAAATATCTTCTTTCTGTACACAATTTTTCCTCTTTTATATGCCTTCTGTTCTTCCCCTATTCTCTGGCTTTCTCTGTGTCACATATACCTCCACGACCCTTCAAGGGTACTGTAGTTGTTACACCCCCTCAGCTGGGTTTTCCTAATAGTAAAGGCACCTGGTTTCCCCCAGAGTAGAGGGTTACAAGGGTTGGTGATGTTATCTAATGTCACAGTGCATTTATCTCATTATATTGTTTAATTGGTGGCACTTACAGGGAGTTCTGCCCGTGCTTCTACCACTACTTATTTTCTAAAAAAAAACAGTATGACTGCTGTTCTTAATTTTTTGGAAAATGTATTTCAGTGGTGTTTATAGCAATGTTCAGTACATATCATTTTATGTCTGATGTTGATATTAAGCACTGAATAAGAAAAGAATTACATCAGTCAACCAATTTTCATAAAACCAAACCAGAAGTCCTCCAACAATTACAATAAATGGTTAAGCCCACCTACAATTTACATCTCTATTCAAATGAACAATGTGAGCTGAATCACACCTTGTCGTAGTAATGCCTTCAACAGAAAGATGCCCCTTCTGAGTTCCCTCCATTGAAACCACTGCCAAATCATGAGAGTGAGCAGCGCTTTACCAGTTGCACTCTAGAACTAGGTAAAAATGCAGTGAAGTTCACTTGTAGTAAATGTAACAGGTATGGAGAGTTTGTGCAGAGGCTTAACCATAACCACCAAAATCCTTCAAAAATACAAAAAGTCAATGGGTGACTGTGTCAGTTTTCAGTTAACTGAACCTTAAAAATAAACAAAGCATGCCTATTTCAGCCAATGCATTATTTCAACCTCATCAAGCTAGGGCAACTCATTAAAGGAAATGATGAAGCCAGGTGCTCTTATGCAACATGAAAGGAAAGCACTCAGAAGCATAATGAAAGAAGAGGGGCAGCAAGTGGTAAATCAAAGATTTGCATTGCTTCTGACAGAGATGATGTAAGGTATTCCACAGACAGCGCCATAGCTACTATCAAAGGAACTTTATTCACAATGACAGCATGAGTAGATAAAAGCAGTGGCCTTTGGGGACCAACACAGTAAGTCCTAACAAAATTTAATGATAGACACAGCAGTTCCTTTGCTTGTAAATGATTTCTAGGTACTGTGCATTACAAAACTGGCTCACTGCAGGAAGCTCCCTGAAAGATCATACAGAATACAGGTGAAGATAGAACAAATAACTGCAACCAGCATTTGTCAGTTAATGGCAACACGCTTTATTGTTCAAAGATAAGTTTCATTTCCATAAAGTAATTTGCCGTTTTTTGAGCCACTCTGTTTCAGTAAAACATATAGTGCTAAATGGCTTTCCCAGTTTGAAAAATCATATCTGAATGCTCATTATGTAATAATACTCTCCATTAGGGGTTCTATATCTTGGGTTACCACACAACCTATACAGGGCTATTTGCCCTCAGCAACTAAATGGAGCATCAGGGAAGCAAGAAAAAAAAATAAGGTAACCAAAGTAAACCTATTGCTTTGCTGTGCATAGGAAAAGCACAGGTTCCCTTTAAGTGTGCCATAATGGCTGCTGGCTACCAGTTGTAAAGGGGCTGAAATGAATAAAGGTTGCCAGGTACCCAAGAAGTATTTATGATGTTATGATGTTATCCTGTGATTTATAGTTACAACCCTGGTTCTTGTAGCTTCTTGCATAATGGACAGCCCTGACCCTCATATGAAGAAAGCTTTATTATAATGTTTTGTAGCTGGGCAACACATGTGCATTTGTTAACCTCTGAGGCACAGCAGTGGGTGATGCCCTAATGGCTCATGTGAATCCTTTAATATTGGCTCTTCAGGTTCTGCTCTTCACTTGGCCCACACTGGCTCTTATCCCCATATAAGCCCCGCAAGGCAACCTGGCTTATCCGACCCTGCACCCACAGCTACGGACTCACATCGTCCAGGGAAAGTTCCCTTTGGTAAGGTATTACTATAATGCTCAGGCAGGTGCATATTCTATGATGCTTTACTGAATGATTCAACAATCAGAGTTCTATTATTTCAGCCACTCTGCATATGGTAGCACAGTAAACACAGTAAAACATAATGCAAACACTGTTACAAGCCAGTAAATAAATTCACTGAGCGCGACCCGTGTCCAGGCATCCTCAAGCAAGGGGCATGCCCTAATCTTAGCATACACTCCTAAATTTTAACGTATAGATTTACAACACATCAACCTAGCATTGAAAATGTGTTAATTGCAAGTCCACTCACCTTCCATTATCTCGGCCAACTCCCCATACTCGGATGCTTACAATTGGCTGTGAATGTAGGAGTGTGCGGTCCATAGGGTCTACTAGGTTTAGCATGTCATTCTCCAAAATAAGGTACATATCTTTCCCCTGTAAAGAGACAAAAAGGTAAAGAATGAGCAAGAGGCAGCTGTTATTATACCTTGGCAGAATGAGTAGCCATATTCTACCCAATTAAAATAGAGTTATATACGTATATATGTTACATAGCAGCCATCACTGATTGAGTGGTCAGCTGTGGAGAATTTCCAGCATGCTAGTAGTTACCTCATCACTTTCATTTCCAATACTAAGTGAAAGCTAATTTTGCACTGATGTGATGTGATCTGCAAGGATGTGCAAGATTTTAGATAACTAGGATTATACTACAAAAGCAGTGAAATTCTATCAGATACACTATATTACCAAAAGTACTGGGGCGCCTGCCTTTACGCACACATGAACTTTAATGGCATCCCAGTCTTAGTCCATAAGGTTCAATATTGAGTTGGCCCACCCTTTGCAGCTATAACAGCTTCAACTCTGCTGGGAAGGCTGTCCACAAGGTTTAGGAATGTGTCTATGAGAAAGAGCATTCTTCCAGAAGCGCATTTGTGAGGTCAGGCACTGATGTGAACAAGAAGGCCTGGCTCGCAGTCTCCGCTCTAATTCATCCCAAAGGTGTTCTATCAGGTTGAGGTCGGGACTCTGTACAGGCCAGTCAAGTTCCTCCACCCAAAACTCGCTCATCTACAGTGCCTTGCGAAAGTATTCGGCCCCCTTGAACTTTGCGACCTTTTGCCACATTTCAGGCTTCAAACACAAAGATATACTGTAAAACTGTAATTTTTTGTGAAGAATCAACAACAAGTGGGACACAATCATGAAGTGGAACAAAATTTATTGGATATTTCAAACTTTTTTAACAAATAAAAAACTGAAAAATTGGGCATGCAAAATTATTCAGCCCCCTTAAGTTAATACTTTGTAGCGCCACTTTTGCTGCGATTACAGCTGTAAGTCGCTTGGGGTATGTCTCTATCAGTTTTGCACATCGAGAGACTGAAATTTTTGCCCATTCCTCCTTGCAAAACTGCTCGAGCTCAGTGAGGTTGGTTGGAGAGCGTTTGTGAACAGCAGTTTTCAGTTCTTTCCACAGATTCTCGATTGGATTCAGGTCTGGACTTTGACTTGGCCATTCTAACACCTGGATATGTTTATTTGTGAACCATTCCATTGTAGATTTTGCTTTATGTTTTGGATCATTGTCTTGTTGGAAGATAAATCTCCGTCCCAGTCTCAGGTCTTTTGCAGACTCCATCAGGTTTCCTTCCAGAATGGTCCTGTATTTGGCTCCATCCATCTTCCCATCAATTTTAACCATCTTCCCTGTCCCTGCTGAAGAAAAGCAGGCCCAAACCATGATGCTGCCACCACCATGTTTCACAGTGGGGATGGTGTGTTCAGGGTGATGAGCTGTGTTGCTTTTACGCCAAACATAATGTTTTGCATTGTTGCCAAAAAGTTAGATTTTGGTTTCATCTGACCAGAGCACCTTCTTCCACATGTTTGGTGTGTCTCCCAGGTGGCTTGTGGCCAACTTTAAACGACACTTTTTATGGATATCTTTAAGAAATGGCTTTCTTCTTGCCACTCTTCCATAAAGGCCAGATTTGTGCAGTATATGAATGATTGTTGTCCTATGGACAGAGTCTCCCGCCTCAGCTGTAGATCTCTGCAGTTCATCCAGAGTGATCATGGGCCCCTTGGCTGCATCTCTGATCAGTCTTCTCCTTGTATGAGCTGCTGAAAATTTAGAGGGACGGCCAGGTCTTGGTAGATTTGCAGTGGTCTGATACTCCTTCCATTTCAATATTATCGCTTGCACAGTGCTCCTTGGGATGCTTAAAGCTTGGGAAATCTTTTTGTATCCAAATCCGGCTTTAAACTTCTCCACAACAGTATCTCAAACCTGCCTGGTGTGTTCCTTGTTCTTCATGATGCTCTCTGTGATTTAAACGGACCTCTGAGACTATCACAATGCAGGTGCATTTATACGGAGACTTGATTACACACAGGTGGATTCTATTTATCATCATTAGTCATTGAGGTCAACATTGAATCATTCAGAGATCTTCACTGAACTTCTGGAGAGAGTTTGCTGCACTGAAAGTAAAGGGGCTGAAAAATTTTGCACGCCCAATTTTTCAGTTTTTTATTTGTTAAAAAAGTTTGAAATATCCAATAACTTTTGTTCCACTTCATGATTGTGTCCCACTTGTTGTTGATTCTTCACAATTCAAATTACAGGTTTATATCTTTATGTTTGAAGCCTGAAATGTGGCAAAAGGTCGCAAAGTTCAAGGGGGCCGAATAGTTTTGCAAGGCACTGTATGTCTTTATGGACCTTGCTTTGTGAAGTGGAAAGAAAATGATAAATGGTTTTCAAAATTTTGTACAAATAAATATCTGAAAAGTGTGGCGTGCATTTGTATTCGGTCCCTTTACTCTGATACCCCTACCTAAAATCTAGTGGAACCAATTGCCTTCAGAAGTCCCCTAATTAGTAAATAGAGTCAACATGCATGTAATTTAATCTGTGAAGCCCCCAGAGGTTTGTTAAAAAACCTTAGTGAACAAACAGCATCTCATGAAGGCCAATGAATATACCAGGCAAGTCAGGGATAAAGTTGTGGAGAAGTATAAAGCAGAATTAGGTTATAAAAAAATATCCCAAGCTTTGAACATCTCACGGAGCACTGTTAAATCCATCATCCAAAAATGGAAAGAATATGGCACTGCTGCAAACCTACCAAGACATGGCCGTCCACCTAAACTGATAGCCTGGGCAAGGAGAGCATTAATCAGATAAACAGCCATGGTAACTCTGGAAGAACTGCAGAGATTCACAGCTGTCCACAGGACAACTATTAGTCATGCGCTCCACAAATCTGGCCTTTATGGTAGAGTGGCCAGAAGAAAGCCATTGCTGAAAGAAAGCCATAAGAAGTCCCATTTGCAGTTTGCAAAAAGCCATGTGGGATACACAGCAAACATGTGGAAGAAGGTCCTCTGACCAGATGAGACCAAAATATAACTTTTTGGCCTAAAAGCAAAACGCTATGTGTGGCGGAAAATGAACACTTCGCATCACCCAGAACACACCATCCCCAACGTGAATTATGGTGGTGGCAGCATCATGTTGTGGGGATGCTTTCTTCAGCAGGGATAGGGAAGCTGGTCAGAGTTGATGGGAAGATGGATGGAGCCAAATACAAGGCAGTCTTAAAAGAAAACCTATTAGCATCTGCAAAAGACTTGAGACTAGGGCGGAGGTTCACCTTCCAGCAGAACGATCCTAAACATACAGCCAGAGCTAAAATGCAATGGTTTAGATCAAAGCATATTCATGTGTTAGAATAGCCCAGTCAAATTTCAGACCTAAATCCAATTGAGAACCTGTGGCAAGACTTGAAAATTGCTGTTCACAGACACTCTCCATCCAATCTGACAGAGCTTGATCTATTTTGCAAAAAAATTCACTCTTTAGATGTGCAAAACTGGTAGAGACATCCCCAAAAATTATTGCAGCTGTAATTGCAGCGAAAGGTGGTTCTGCAAAGTATTAACTCTTTTCAGATATTTATTTGTAAAAAAAATTCTGAAAACCGTTTATCATTTTCCTTCCACTTCACAATTATGTGCCACTTTGTGTTGGCCTATTACATAAAATCCAAATTAAATACATTTACATTTTTGGATGTAACATGACAAAATGTGGAAAATTTTAAGGGGTATAAATACTTTTTCAAGGCACTCTATATGCTGACCTTCTGAACCACTGATTTGGAACAAATACGCATATCAAAAGTCAGAAAAATCAGAAGCCCACCTGTATACTTGTTCTCGATCAGTGACTTACAGCATTCAAGCCAGAGGCTCAAGGCAACCAGAATTTCAATAATAAGAAGTTAGCAATGGTGGTGTTAAGGAAATTGTAAATTCTGTATAAAAATTGTATTCTATTTTGTATGGTTTTCCTATGTAGTGCACACTGCACTCATTGTGCGCACGGCCCTAATAATATTTTCCTTGCATGTTTGCATTCTTTCAAGTCCTGATTAGAATTAGCCTGCCCATGTTATGCCCCTTGTTACCATACAAGTACAATTGTAATATTAATGTGATACCTACGTAATCATGTGTATATAAACCTCCAATTGCATCAAAATAAACAGAACAGTTATTTGGAAAGATGCTGAGTGTATCTTTTGTGTCTGTTCCCTACCGCAGCAGTTATATGAGGATAAGAGTTGCCTATCTATAAAATATCCAGAACAGATGGCGAGCTTTGCCCAGGACGGAATTTACAGGTGACCCTGAGAATCCGAAACGAGGAGCTTAAGACGATCTGGGAATTTCTGATAATCAGCCGGCGGAGGTAAGCCTTTTGCTTACATTTGAGTTATCAGACTTCCTTGATCGGTAAGGCATTTTCAAGACAAAGGGTACCTATTTTACTCCCCTTAACCACTTGACAACTGGGCACTTAAACCCCCTTCCTAACCAGACCAATTTTCAGCTTTCAGTGCTCTCACATTTTGAATGACAATTACTCAGTCATACTACACTGTACCCAAATGAAATTTTCGTCCTTTTTTTCACACAAATAGAGCTTTCTTTTGGTGGTATTTAATCACCACTGGGGTGTTTATTTTTTGAGCAATAAATGGAAAAATACCGAAAATTTTGTAAAAAAATGCATTTTTCTTTATTTCTGTTATAACATTTTGCAAATTAGTAATTTTTCTTCGTAAATTTTGGCCAAAATTTATACTGCTATATGTCTTTGGTAAAAATAACCCAAATTAGTGTATATTATTTGGTCTTCGTGAAAGTTATAGAGTCTACAATCTATGGTGCCAATCAC
>BLSH010418757.1:1134599-1168454 GCA_018402905.1 Glandirana rugosa | reverse complement strand
CTCTGTCGACAATGGGTAACACCTAGGACCAGGTGAAATTGGTAAATAGATCCCCGAGTCATATCCGCCTTCGAGTGGAAGCCAAGTATGACATATTAAATATCGCGAGGACAACGTGACCCGTAAAAACTCCCAGAGAATGGGAAGGGAGGGTATAAATTAAATTACGGGTATTACTGACCGGTCAGAAGAGAGAAGAGATGAACACGGATATGGGAGAACGGAGATTTGATGATACATGAAGTATAATGGACACTTTTAGTGATAAGAATTGTAAGAATAGATATTGTGAAACTAACTGTCATCTGTCACTACCAGGGGGCGCGCGGGAGCGCGATTGTGGGAGGACGTTATATAACGTCCTCCCACAACAATGGGTGCCACTTGCCGACGTGTATCTACGATACATGGTCGGCAAGTGGTTAATCAAACTGTATTGATTGGTGGTTATATGTTATGTCATCACTGTCTACTGTCAATCAAAGTGTTATAGATAAGAATGTTAAGAATAGTGATTTTCACAGGTAATATGAAGTACATAGTAGTTTAGAGGCAAGAGGGTATAGGCACAAGTAGAGAAGAGAGAAGACTGGCCAGTCATTATGGGCATTAAATTAAATATGGGAGGGAAGGGTAAGAGACCCTCAAAAATGCCCAGTGCAACAGGAGCGCTATAAATTATACAGTATGAACCGAAGGTGAGCTTCCGCCTATACTGAGCCCCTAGATAAATGGTTAAAGTGGACCAGGATCCACAATGGGTAACAGGGTTACCAAGTCCACAGGGACTAAGAATCATGGAGATAAACAGGTTCCGGACCGCCTTGAGTACATTTACTCCTGCAGAGTGGTCGCATATCGTGAATCACCGTCTATAAACGGCGGATCGCGCATGTGCGGCTAGCGGGCGGGAAAGCGCCTGTGCGCTCTCGTACCCGCCACACTCTCTAGCAGTATGGCTGCGGGTCGGGTGGAGTCGATGTCCGCTGGCAAGCCGCGATCGCCTGGCACAGAAGAAAAGCGGGAAACCGCCGATGTAGACACGGCATTTCCCCGCTCTCTCAGGCGGCATGTAAGAGATCTACTGATCCCTGTCACTGGGATCAGTTAGATCTCTTATGCCCCTGGCAGCCCAGTCCTCTCACAGTTAGAACACACCTAGGGAACACAGTTAACCCCTAGATCACTGCCTGCAGGTTAACCCCTTCCCTGGCAATGACATGTATGCAGTAATCAGTGGATATTTAAATTTCTGATCGCTGTATAAATGTCAATGGTCCCAAAAAGAGTGTCAAAAATGTCCGACATGTCCGCTGCAATATCGCAGTCCCGATAAAAATCGCAGATTGCTGCCATTACTAGTAAAAAAAAAAAAGTAAAAACGCCATAAATTAATTCTCATGGTTTGTAAACGTGGCCACTTTTGCGCAAACCAAATAAATAAAATTAGTTTTTTATATATATATATATATATATTTTTTTTTATAAATATCTATTTTAGCAAAAAGTTTTATTGTTTATAGCAGTGATCAGAAGTGACGCAGAGGTGATCAAATACCACCAAACGAAAGCTCTATTTGTGGAGAAAAAAAGTATGTCAATTTTGTTTTGGTACAATGTCGCACGACAGCGCAATTGTCAGTTAAAGCGATGTAGTGCCGAATTGCAAAAAGTGTTCTGGTCCTACAGTGGGAAATCCTTCCGGTGCTCAAGTGGTTAAACAGCTAGGGGAACAGCTATCAATGTGAGCAGAATAGATCAAGGGTGACAGACAAATTAACACTAAAAACAAAGGGACATTTTAATGTTAAGTTGTGTGATGGATTTAGGGTCAGACACTACAACTAGTGAATTCTAAAACATGAGAAAAAGCCAAAACAGAGAAATGAGAGTCAAAACAGAATACTTTATGAGTTGTCAGAGAGGGAAGATGGGACGAGCACTATGGCTGCCCTAGTAAATGAGCGTGGGATAGAGCCAGGGTTGTTTTTATAATATATCACTTCTTGTTTTACCGGTTACCAAAGGTGTTTCCAAAAGCTGAACTTCCCTTCCAGAGATTACAAAAAAGATATACCCAGATGCCCAAGACAGGATCTTACGAGTAAGCCTTTTGTCTGTATGGACATGTTTTCTGTATGGCCAGAAGTTTGGCAGTGGCAAATGCTACTGCAAAGGTCACAGTAGAAGTGTTATCAGAAGTAGTTTGTAAGTCCCAGAAGCTAGATAGTCATAAAAGTAATTTGTAATGAAAAAGCTGCTCAACTATTCTATTCTCCACAAAGGAGTTTGCCTCTTTGGCCAGGACTACCTTCACCTAATCATGTGGAGGTTTCAGGTTAAAGGTGATAGCAGGTTTGGTTAGTGATCAAAATGTAAAATATTGATCAAAAGAGGGGAGTTTGTTAAGGAAATTGTAAATTCTGTATACAATTGTATTCTATTTGGTATGGTTTTCCTATATATTGCACACTGCACTCATTGTGCACACGGCACTAATAATGTTTTCATTACATGATTGCATTCTTTTGAGCCCTGATTAGAATTAGCCTGCCTATGTTACGCCCCTTGTTACCATACAAGTACAACTGTAATATTAATGTGATGCCAACGTAATCATGTGTATAAAAACCTTCAATTGCGTCATAATAAACAAACCAGTTATTTGAAAAGATGAGTATGTTTTGTGTCTGTTCCCTACTGCAGTATTTATTATTCATTTGGAACCACTAATCAATATGAGGTAAGGAGTTGCCTATCTATAAAATATTCAGAACAGGGGCCTTTGTGTTTCTTGGAGAAAATATTTAAGCTTCCCATGCTTCATTGTTCAGACCTCTGTAATCCTTATGACCTCTGTTACTGCTAAATAGAATTGTGCTGATAGCTACAAAAAACACTTTATTGGGAACTAGAAAAGGGAAATCATTCAGCATCTGCGAAGTGGTGCAGCAGTTGTGCACTGCAGGGAGCCATCACATGTCAAAAATTAAATTAGGACAAATTACAATGTCCTGCATTGGCAGCTGTGGACAGTAAGACGCATGGAATTATACAGTTTTGATGTTCTGTTTATATGGAAAATTGGAAAAATTCACATTTCCTGTAACTCACTATGTACATTTTAGCATTACAAAATCATTATTAACTTAAATAAAAAAAAAAAAAAACTAGCAATGTGAGACCACCAGTAAAAAAAGATTACAGAGTACAAGCTCCATCATGTGACGCAGAGTGTTGATGACTTCTCCTATGTAGATATACAACACAATCTATGCAAAGAAATACATTTTTGATACATTAACTCAAATACTTTAGAATAAGCTGAACTATTTCACACATACAAACACATAAAACATATTAGTTTTCCCCTTTCAGGGATTATTTCCTTCTATGAACAAGTGTATGATTATGTCTGGTTTACATGCATTACACTGTACAATCCACTAATAAAGATCCAAAAAAAAAAAATAATGCTTTAAGCCCAGTTAGACTGTGACACAGCCTCTGTATAGCCCTGTATCCCAACGTTATTGTATGTTACTGAGTTTTATTGGACATGCCTGCAAATACCCTTTTCTGTGAATGAAAATGCAGTTTCCTGCACTTCCTCTCCGGTGCTTTATGTTAGCATAGCTGAGTAACAGCCACACCCCTAATAACCAACATCACAGACTTGTATTGCAAAGGAGGAGAAGGGGCATGTCAGACCAGGTCTGGTGCTCCCTGCTGACTACACTGGGTCCAACTACAGCACCTATTGGACTACAGTCTTATCATCTTGCAAAACTGCTGTGACAGGAAAGTACAAGCAAGAGTAAGAAAATGGAGCCTGTTTATACAATGACTTTCTTATTAGATATGTATTTCTGTGACTTCAATAGGGCTTTAAAAGTAGCCAAACCCAACAGATCTCTAAATGAGAGAAATGTGCTATCTACAGGAGACTGAAAAAGGATAAAATCAAGCCAAGTTTAGATATTTACTCTAACTGCATTAAAAAAAACGACATTTAGGTCTCGTTAATATGTGGCGATTTGACCTGTGCCACACGCAGGGCTGTGTTTTACTGGCACAGGGATGGACAGGTGCTGTATGCATCCCGGCAGGCCTATTGTTGTGTATTGGGATGCAGTGGCTACACGAACACAGCCGCTGCCCCCAATATGATATCCATGCAGGTGTGGGTGCATGGTCCGGAATGCACCCAGGGCAAGTCCTGGGACATGCACCTCCACCCACACAAATGTCAAATTGGGACACAGCGACTGTGTCCATGCAGCTGCCATGTCCCAATAAACATGAATAGAACAACCCGCACAGAAATGCACAGAACACCTGTGCACCTGTGAACCCCTGCATGGAGCATGGATCAAATTGCCCCACGTGAATCAGGCCTTAGTTGTAAAGCAAAGCTGTGCTTTAAATCCTGTATTCCCAGCAGGATATACTTTCCCTTTCTACACCCTCTTGCTGCTCTGTTCATCACTGGAATCAAGGGGCTTCCAGGTATGAAGGATCATGTGACTCATCTGTCTGGGCCAATTAGCACTGTTGTTGGGTAGTCTGGCTCTGGGGAGTTTACACAGGGTTTTGCTTTCCCATCTGGAGGCTGAGCAAAGTAGCAACGCATGTGCATTAAGCAACTATAGGTGTGGCGGCTGCTACCTGGGGGAACCTATATACTGAGGCTATCGAGTCATGTACACTCTTACTGTTACCATACTCAATCCCAGCTATTATTAGGGGCATCTCTAGCCTTTATGTGAATTATCTAATAGATATTAAATGTCAGAGATCATTTCATTAACTGTATATGAGCTATATCCTATGTTGGTCCTTGGCGTTAAACTGTGTTTGATTTATTACTTTGCTGCCCAATACCTTATTATACATGTATACTGTATATATATGTGTATTTTTCAGGGGCCCTAATATCATTGGGATACCTTAATCAAGGATGTATAAACAGTGTAATACTTTCCAATAGGAAATAATGTTTTAAAAACCCACCGGAATTGGTGGGACTACCTAAACTAAGACTATGATCCAAGCCTCTTACCCCTCCTTCAGGTCGCTGTATCTGTGACTTTGGATTAAAATTGGTTGGTCCCTTGTAAGATATTTATATATTTCTGTTACCTACCCCCTTTTTCCCCTTTCTTTTTTCACTTACCCCATTGTTCTCCCTCCTCCCTTTCCCCACCTCCCCCCATCCCTTACCTCATTCTATAAAATCATTGAGAGACAACCTTAGACCCCTTTCACACTGAGGTGGTGTGGTTGCGGGGCAGTAGAAAAAGTCCTGCAAGCAGCATTTTTGGGGCATGTTTGGAGCGCTTTAGTCTTCAAATATACCCCTGCAGCGTATTTGAATGGGCAGCGCTCCCAAAGCTCCCTAAAAGCGCTTCAAAAGCGTTCCAAAATGGGTCTTTTTTTGCTGTTTTTAAGGTCACGTTGTCACGTGACCTTAAAAGTAGTGCCCCGCTAGCGCCTGAAAAGCGCGCAAATGCAATGCTAAAACGCCACTAAAGCACAGCAAAAACGACAGGCATTTTTGCGGCAGTATTTGCAGTGCTTCAGTCTGAAAGGGGTCTTAGAGACCATATGAACATTATCATTATCTATTCTGCATAACTTATAGATACGTGCGCTTGTGACTGTCCCTTGGCCGCTGTGGGGGTATTACCTTCGGGTGCCTCAGCCTGTGCCATTACTATGGGTTGTTGGCTCTTCTGGGTAAGCAATACAATGACCAAAAAGCCAGTTTTATTCTCTATGTGATTTTTTTTTCTTGTGCATATCTTATTACATGTTTAATTCCACATGACATTATCATTATGCTTTATTGCCTTGTAGATGATAATAATTAATTCCTCCCGAAGAAGTGGTTTTACCATGAAACATGCAGAGGATTACACATCAAGCTTTATTATGTCTCGTGTCCTTAAGACCTATGGGGGCAACTCACCATCACTGAGAACTAACAAGCACAAATGCACTGCTGTATATTGTTGTTTTATTCAATTATATGGATATCTATATTGCTTTTTAAAGGATTTGTATAAATAAAATGTTATATTTTTTATAAAATTATTGTAATTTTCTGGGCACCTAGACAGTCCATTGTTCCTTTTGCCAGGGGCTGATAGGGGCAGCCCTGGGCCTTCTTTCTCAATTACTACAAAGTAGCAGCACAGTGGAAGTAATATCAATGACAATATCTTGGAATTGCAAACCAATTGCAGATGTGCTATGGCAGGCAATAGTATTTAATTTTATTTTTTATGTAACCATGTAAATCTCCCAGCCACAGTGTAGTAAGTTTCTTCCTGGGTGACCTAGATGTGTGGTTAGACTGCACGTGTCTCTTTGAAGTGAACTCTCAGGAGAGATATATAGAGATGCCAGCCTGCAGCATGTAATGAATATTTAATTGCAACATTGCAGTGGAGGTTAGTACATATCAACAGCATCTACAACAAGGTGATGCATTAGAGATACTATTGGATATGTACATTAAAATATAATGGCACTGTGACCAAAGACCCATGCTCTTTATTCTCAATGAGCTGTGAGGCTGAGTTTTTCTTACACCCGAATGGTACTTTTCTGTGATTCCATTGTCCTGAAAGCTGAGAGCATTGAGTAGTTTTCTGACAAAGGAAAAAATAAAAAAAATGTTAGCATCCAAAAAACAACAACCTACAACGTAATGCCTTCACATAATCTCTCTCTACCCCCAATACTCAGCTTTCCACCTATGCCTAAACTCCTAAACCTGTCAGGATAAAAAAAAACTCAGAAAGGTCTACCTATAAAAGAAAGGGTTAAATACTTACCTTTGTCACTGACCGTGCCACTAAACACAGCTCAATTCTAAAGAAATCTTCCACTGAAATACACTTAGGAATTGATGCTTCTGGGAGTGCCCATTTTCTGTGCCCCTCACTACACTCAGAGCTTCCCCCTCCACATCACTACAGGACACTGATTTCTTATACACAGATTAGCTATTTTCATTGCTTGTATCATTCACAGGTAGTTTTCAATGGAAAATGATCTTGGCTTCAGTGCAACTGCGCCTGATATGGTATATGTAATGCAGATGCAATTTAGTGTTATGGGCTACTTTAAGTGGATGTAAACCCGAAAAAAAATTTGTAATAAATAATTCTGCCTGGTAGAGTATAGCATGTTATGTCATCTGTGCCCAGTCTTGCCACAAAGAGTTAATCCAACTGTGAGTAATGAGCTTATCTTTTTTCAGGAAGAGAAAGTCAGACTAACAGGGAAATAAACAGTCGATCCGCCCCTTGCTCTGTTAGTGACAAGCAATTTGCTTATCTCCTTCACACAGCAGAGAAAGTTTTACACCCCCCCCCCTCCTTGCCTCCTCAATGTCTCAGTATAGTGGTGGGTGGGGAGGCTTGTGACATCACAACTCCACCAAACGCCAGCAAACACAGACACCCTCTGATTTCAGAGTTTTACAGAGCTGCTAGTGCTTACAGGAAAGACATTTGAAAGGTAGGGATAGATGCAGGAGGCTTGCATGTATATATACATTAATACTGTGTCATTAGTTTATACTGGGTGGGTGGTGTGTTTACGTCCACTTTAAGGTGCTACACTATTTTTAGCATTAAAGATTCATGTTATATTAAGGGACCATTCAAACTGGGGCATTGCTTTGACGCACGTGACTTAATACGTATTGTGCTGCCCAGTGATCTAAATGCGCTGGCAATGCTCAAGAATGCAAAGAAAAACTGGACTGCAACATTTTTTGCAACACAGCGCACCACTACTCATGTAGGTTCACTGAGAAGGTGCTTTGGGGTGCCATTAGAAATGAAGGTACTGCATCGCAATATTTGCCGTTACCTACAATCACCAGCCACTTTAAGGTATACCTTTTCAATTGCTTGGTAACACAAATTGCTAATCAGCCAATCACATGGCAGCAACTCAATGCATATAGGCATCTAGAGGTGGTGAAGATGACTTGCTGAAGTTCAAACCGAGCATCAGAATGTGGAAGAAAGGGGATTTAAGTGACTTTAAAAGTGGCATGGTTGTTGGTGCCAGGCGGAGGGGTCTGAGTATTTCAAAAACTGCTGATCTACTGGGATTTTCACACACAACCATCTTTAGGGTTTACAGAGAATGGTCAGAAAAAGAGAAAATATCCAGTGAGCGGCAGTTGAGTGGACGAAAATGCCTTGTGGAGGAGAGGAGAATGGGCATACTGGTTTGAGATGATAGAAAAGCAACAGTAACTCAAATAACCACTTGTTACAACCAAGGTATGCAGAACACCATCTCTGATTGCACAACACATTGAACCTTGACGTAGATGGGCTACAGCAGCAGAAGACCACACCGTGTGCCACTCCTGTCAGCTAAGAACAGGAAACTGAGGCTACAATTTGCACAAAATTGGACAATAGAAGATTGGAAAAATGTTGTCTGGCCTGATGAGTCCCGATTTCAGCTGCAACATTCAGATGGTAGGTGTAAACAACATGAAAGCATGGAACCATCCTGCCTTGTATCAACGGTTCAGACTGGTGGTGTAATGGTGTGGGGGATATTTTCTTGGCACACTTTGTACCTTAGTACTAACTCAGCATGGTTTAAACGCCACTGCCTTCCTGAGTATTGTTGCTGACCATGTCCATTCCTTTATGACTACAGTGTACCCATCTTCTGATGGCTTTCTCCAGCAGGATAATGCACCATGTCACAAAGCTCAAATCATCTCACCACTGGTTTCTTGAACATGACAATGAGGTCACTGCACTTCAATGACCTCCACAGTCACCACATCTCATCCAATAGAGCACCTTGTGCAGCCGACAAGTACAACATGCAGCAACTGCATGATGCTATGATGTCAATATGAACCAAAATCTCTGAGGAATGTTTCCAACACCTTGTTGAATCTATGCCATGAAAAATTAAGGCAGTTCTGAAGGCAAAAGGGGGTCCAACCCCTTTCCAACAAGGTGTAATTAGTAAAATGGCCGGTGAGTGTATATGATACCTTACGTTGAGTTTTTACTGCTGGGTTAGAATAAGGACAATAATTAGAGCGTAGAGAAAACACTTTTCTTCTTATTTTTTCAGCACCAAAAGCCCCACACCGAGACTAGCTGCACCAGGTTCATGGATCACGCCACCTGATATATTGCTGTGAAAGAAAACCTGAAAACACAAGGAGTTGGCAGTACCTGAGGGCTTGAATTGACAAACACTGCTTTAAAACATGATCTTGACCTGTCCCTCTATCTAAACTCCTAGGATACGTACAAGCATATTAATAAAGTAATAAGTGACTTTCACCAAACATTCACTGGTAGTCAATCCATCAGTCATTTAACACACATGGACCAGGAAGATTTACTTGCAAATGTCAAATTCCTTGCTTTATGTATAACAACATATGGGCTAGGCTTATATAAGAGCATTTATGATGTTCAGAGGGGTGTCATCTAATGTACAGTATGTAACAATCAGATTTGATTTTATCTCACTAAGATTAGTGAAAGAAGGCTTCTCATTAGTTGCTATAAGTTACTGCGAATGGTGCACTACTATTTGCAAACAATTTCTCATTAGTTGCTTCAAGTGGTGCACCCCAATGCTGTATCTTGGCCTAGGCCAACAAGGCCCAGGCCTAGGGCGGCACTTTGCCGGGGGGCAGCATGCAAAAAGTCCCCGCCGGCTTGCACTTTTAGTGCTGCCAGTATGATAATACAGGCAGGGCCACCATCAGAGGGGGGCAGCCCATACATATGTGGGGGTCCAGGGGTCCCGACGGACCCAGGCGACAGGCCCCAACCAATGAGTTGTTGTGCGGCCAGCCGGCGTTTCCCAACTGTGGGGACTGTGGGGGGGGGCACAAGTTGAGTCAGGCCTAGGGCAGCACAAAACCTAAATACACCACTGGTGCACCCCTATTTGAAAACAAAGAACCTGATAAAAAGGTAGTATCTCTATGAAAAAGAAAGAAAAATAACTGGTTGTAAGCAACAATGCAACATGATAAAAACTGTAGTCCATGAATGATTTTCTTATTTCAAATCTCTGGGAGAATATAGAAAAAATGTTATGTACATACCTCACCCCAAATGCCGACTGTGTCTCTGATGTCGTTCTTGCTGTAGGACAGCTGTCTAATACAATTGTTCACTGCAACACTGCTTTTCCCTGGAGCTAGGTCCTCTTCTGCCATTTCTACCCAGCCCAAAGAGCGCACAGCAAAACACTGCAGAAAAAACACACAATATACATGATAGGCACTAAAAAAGCTCACAAAACAACATCATATAAGAATACAACAGTGATGGCAGAATTGATTCATGGATTGGTCAATCTCGCAATTTCTACATTTTTAATTCATTAATTAAAAATAGAAATTACGATTTTTTTTCTCTTCTGCAGAGAATTATGCGGATGATGAGTCCTTACACCCATTATGTAGGGAAATTCCCTATTGCATCACTAGCAGGTTGGCAGAGATGGAAACTTAAGCCTGATTTATTTATTTTAGCGGGATGCACACTTATAAAATACAAAAGTACATGTCTGTGTAATTTAAGGTATAAAAAAATCTTTCAGTAGTTGGCTTCCATCTAAAAATATAATGTTTTAACTACAATCCTACATTTTATATAATTATTGTACTGGGCCTACCTATCCTCAGGGGGATTCCCGTGTGTCTTATCAAAGAAGTTGAAACAAATAGAAATAGAAATATATTAGAATTTTGCTTTCTTCTGCTCAATATACAAAAAAACTATGGTATTAAAGCAGATCTACAGCATACTAAACAAAGAAGTCTCATCTATATCTATAAACCAGTTCTGTTAAATGAGGAAAGTATTATGTAAGAAGTGAAATATTTACCTGAGCTGCAGAAGCAAGTATTCTTCAAGCTCCATCTGGTGGTAGGTCACACTGGAGCACTGATTTGTGCACGTCAGCTAAATATTTCTCCTCTTGCTTTACTATTTTTAAGTTTAGCAGAGCAAAGAAATGGACAATATAGGAGTATAGGAAGTTTTAAAATAAAAGGGATCAAAAATTCCCACTGTAACCCACTGGAAACTGTTTAAACAGTTAACACTTTAGTGGTCTTCTACCATATGACCTAGACTTTTGTTAATTTTCCACCAAGCATTTAGAAAATATTTAGGATCTCTGGCCCTCAGCTCAGGCCTCAACCTGATGGAAATGTTCTGTCTCAGGCATAGGTGTGAATTAAGGAGGTTCAGCTTTAGGGCCACCTTGGGTTTGAGACAGAACTCACAGTTTTGTTGTTTGCTGAAGCTTCAATTTTATGGTTGAAAATTGGTCCTGAAGCCATAATGCATTGCATAACCTTCATCCCTGGTCATATGGGTCCCTGAAAGCCACTAATCTGAAAGAATGGACAAGCTAGCCCCCTCACTATAAACGTTTGTTCCCAACAGCCATATTGTCGGTGTTTGTTGGAGATGGTTAGGGAGAACTGAGAAATCTGTGTAGGGGAATGTACTCTGCTACACAGTGTTTTACATTACTATACTGTAGATTGCAGCGTGGTGAGCTACATACCCTTGTGTTTACAGTTCTATAGACCTAACTGCACATCTTAGTTTCTGTATCAGCAGCAAGTGTGCTTTCTGGTCTCTCGACTACCTCTATGCAGCTTATTTTTGCCTACTTTCTGGTCTCTCGACTACCCCTTTGCAGCTTATTCTTGCCTACTTTCTGGTCTCTCGACTACCCCTTTGCAGCTTATTCTTGCCTACTTTCTGGTCTCTCGACTACCCCTTAGCAGCTTATTTTGCCTACTGTTTTCTCTCTCGGCCACCCCTTTGCAGATTTTTTCTTTACTATTTTTCTGTTTTATTTTCTGACAGGGTAAAGAAAAAATAGTGGGCTTTTATTTTGGGTGGATAGTACTGGGGTCTTCAGCTGCCTTGCAAAAGTGATGTCTAGGGTATTGCTGTACCTTTAATGTGGAGGTGGCTGTTTCTAGATGACACTCTTGGTTTTTGTTTCAGAAATGTACTAGTAGACTGTGACATAGCATTACACTATAAGCCCACACATGGGCAGGAACAAATAGGAATATTTATTTATTATAGGTACTTCTATAGCGCAATCAATTTTCGCTACGATTTACATATATTGTACATTTACATCAGTCCCTGCCTTCAGGGAGATTACAGTCTAAGGTCCTTAACTCATTCATACATACACATACTAGGGCCAATTTAGACAGGAGCCAATTAACCTACCATCATGTCTTTGGAGTGCCTTGAGTACCTGCAGGAAACCCATGCAGGCACAGGGGAAAAATGCAAACTCCAGGCAGGTAGTGCTGTGGTTAGGATTCAAACTGATGACCCGAATTGTACTAGGCAGAAGTGCTAACTGCTTAGCCATTGTATAGTGTACTTCTATGTCCCTTGCAAGTTCCTACATAATAGGTCAGTGCTACATAATTGTAATAATTTTGACTTTATAGTTTTATTGTAACTTGACTGATATAGTTAATCAGGTTGCAAAAATACACAAGTCCATCTAGTTCAACCAACAGAAAAAATAAAAAAACCTCCATAAATACAAACCTATACCCTCAGTTGTTCCAGAGGAAAGCAGAACAAATAAAAAACTGATAAAGCGAGATTGCTCCAGTGGGGGAAAAACTCCTTCCTGATCCCACGGGAGGCAATCGGATATTCCTTAGATTAACTACCACTGGTGTTAAGGCATGTCTTGCACATGGAAGGGTATTATAATGGGAAATGCATGGGGATAAGGCTAAAAATATTTGAAAAATGCTACATCTTTTGTTACAAAACTTTCTTTGGATACTTTTCATGGTGATTTTGCTGAATTATGCATTCGTGCATTATTTAGCTGTGAGTGAACTATGAAAAATTTAACTGCCCAGCAAAACAATGGCACTATGTCCCGACAGAATACAGACATAGAGCTTGCCTGTAGTGCTCCAATTACCTCTCTACTGCACTGGAAAAATGACAAAACGAATAATACAGTACCATACTGGATAATGAAATATTCATTTATTTACGTATTTCAAGACAAATACTGCCAAATTATGTGTAATATTTATTTCCCTGAATACAGAGACACGGAAATTACAGCCATGGGATTGCCGTACTCACACTTAAGTTTATGGGCAAGGAACTCTGGAGGTCAGATGAGGCATAATCTGAGATTCCCCTAGCTCTTTTTCACCACAATACACACAATTATTATTTTTCTTCAACCTAGGTGAACTTATCCAGGAAAAGGAATTTATGTGTAATTGTTGACTTAACTTGGGATAACTAATGGCCCATACACACGTTCTGAAAATCAGACAACAGATCGTCCATTTTTTTTTTTTTTGTATGCTAATCTCACATCAAATCGGAAGAGTTTACTTAGGTCACGAAAATTCTCGTATGACAGAATAAAAAAATCGTAAGTGATGTCATGTGTTGTAGTTTATTTCTACTGTATTTTCAGACAACTGTACTGAGTAAACGAAAATTGTCCGATCTGGTATCATACGATAAAAATTTTCATGTTTGTCTGATCGTATAATATCGGATGAACGCTCATGATTGGCTCTCGAAATCTCTTTACAAACGATCCGATTATCGTATGATCGATTAGGAATCTGGATTTTTTGTCCGATTTTCGGATCGTGTGTACGGGCCATTACAATTTAGTTTGTTAAAATAACATAGAGGTAGCTAATAAAAGAAAGCAACAAAGAGTTGTCCATTGTGACCCCTTAGGTTTGAATAAGCCCACAAGAGTGTTTATAATTTGGATCATTACCTGGCCAACAAAATAAAACTGGGCAAGCACCCCCAAATCAGCTGATTTATATACAAATTGAAAACATTTGCATTATATTATTACCCGTGTTGCTTTCTATGTCTATGGGCCATGGACAAATCTCCCAGTGATGACCTCCTTCCTTTGGGGCAGCAATGACAGTTTACAGCCAGAGCCTACTGACAAAGGATGGATGGACCCAGAGGAAAGGACAAGAGGTTGAAGAAGCAGCAAGAGCTGAACAGTAGAGATTAATGAGGATACAGGGAAAGGCATAGTAGAAAGCTTGGCCTGGCTGTTCACCTCTGGAGCCTCACAGAAGGAAAAATGACCATAGAAACCTACATCTACTTCACAAAGACATGAAATATATCTAGCACTTCCATATAAAGGTTATTGCTGGTCAGATGTGTATGGTATTACAGTCAATGATACAGGTAGCAAAGCCTAATAACTGACCTCCACATTGTCCCCTGCACCCTGACAACTGTCACCTAGGCTAGGATCACTGACTTGCCAGCCAGAATTTGGGGAGCCAGAAAATGAGAGCCCTTCTTCCTTTCTTCTATATTGTATAAGTAAAGCGATATAAAACCCAAAGGCAAACATTCATTATATTGCAGCTTACCAATTCTTAGATGTATTCGGTTTCTTTTTTAGGCTTTCTTTCTTCTTCTCAAGCTCTCCAGCAGAATGTATCAGTAAGGCCCCTTTCACGCTTGTGCGACTTATCCTGCCACTTGTGACTGCAAAGTCGTATCCCATGATTTCCAATGAGTACCATTCATATCTGTGCAACTTCAAGTCGCAGCAAGTTCAAAGCAGCCCCTGCACTATGTTGGTCCGACTTTGATGTGACTTGAGGTCCATAGACCTCAAGAAAGATTACACAGGCATTGCTTCTAGTCACATCAAAATTGTGGCAAAAAATTGCAGCAAAATTGCGTGACTTTCAAGTCGCACAAGTGTGAAAGGGGCCTTATAGAGATGATTCAAACCATTTAACACTAGCAGGGCTGTTTACAATGATCAGCTTTTATTTATGTAAAACTTTTATACCAAAAGGAAAAAAGCCATTTTCTGTAACGGCTTATAAAGGGTTAGCTGGAGTTAGGCTTCAATTTGTTAGTGTATTTAAATCTGCCAGCACATCACACACTACCCTCCCCCCAGCCTGACAATGCTGCTGTTCAGAGAAGTCTCCTGTGCTCTTTCATCCAGAGTGGGAGCACTCTAATACAGGAGGTGCGTTACTGGCCAGATCACCAGGTGAAAACAGAGGGAAAAAGCCAGAAAAAAAAAAAAAAGAAAACAGATGCAGCCACCACATCTAATTATTAGTAAGATGCAATATTACTCGTGCCCGCCGCACTCTGCAGAAGTGTGGCCGCGGTTCGGGAGGACTCAATCTCTGCTGGCGAGCTGTGATTGCCTGACAGAGATGTAAACACGGCGGTTCCCTGCTCTGTCAGGCAGCATGTTAGAGATCTACTGATACCTGTCACTGGGATCAGTTAGATCTTTTAATGCCCCTGGAAGCCCAGCCCCCTCACAGTTAGAACATACCTAGGGAACACAGTTAACCCCTAGATCACCCCCTGCAGGTTAATCCCTTCACTGCCAATGACATTTACACAGTAATCAGTAAATATTTAAATTTCTGATCGCTGTATAAATGTCATTGGTCCCAAAAAAGTGCCAAAAATGTCCGACATGTCCACCCAAATATCGCAGTCCCCATAAAAATCGCAGATCTCCACCATTACTAGTAAAAAAAAAAAATGAAAAAACGTCAGAAATGAATTCTCATGCTTTGTAAACACTGCAACTTTTGCGCAAACCAATCAATAAACACCGATTTTTTTAACTAAAAATATGAGGAAGAATGTAAATCTGCCAAAACCGATGAATACATTTTGTTTTTTTTGGATTTGGATTTTAGCAAAAAGTAAGAAAAATGTTTTTTTCTCTTAGGGTCCTTTCACACATACGGACCATTTATCAGTTCATCAGTTCCGTCACATCAAAACGGATGAAGCATTCATCCGTTTTTCATACGTTTTTTTCATCCGTGGTCATCAGTTTTTCATCAGTTTTTTTACATTCGTCAGTTTAAGTCCGTTTTCCGTCCGATCCGTTTTTTTGACGGATGAAAAATAGGGCTTTCATCCGTTCAAAAAAACGGATGTTGACAGAAGCGGATGAAAACAGATGCAAATGAATGATCATCAGTTGTCATCAGTTTTTCCATAGAGTTGCATTGATGTCTGTTTTTCATCCGTCAACGGATGGATGAAAAACTGACAAACGGTCCGTATGTGTGAAAGGGGCCTTATTCATATTAAAGTGATATTAAACACTTAAGGACCGGAAGGATTTCCCATGTTAGGACCGGATCACTTTTTGCGATTCGGCACTACGTCGCTTTAACTGACAATTGCACGGTCGTGCGACATTGTACCCAAACAAAATTTTTCCCACAAATAGAGCTTTCTTTTGTTGGTATTTGATCACCTCTGCGTCATTTCTGATCACCGCTATAAACAAAAAAAAGCAACCATTTTGCAACTGATGAACTGATAAATGGTCCGTATGTGTGAAAGAACCCTAAGAGGAAAAAACATTTATTTTGGCTAATGGTCATGGATGGTGTAATAGATCCTGATCCATCGGTTATGGCCAATTCTTTGCAAAAACATTTTATTGTATGGATGGTAAAAGACTATTTTTCTGCAGAAATATTGGAAATATCCCCCCCCAATGTAATGCAGTATAAAGTCTCAAAGAGCTGTGAATAACTATATAACATATATTTATGGTACAATATGTTTAAAAATCATAAAACCATAGGACTGTCCCTGGAGTTCAAGGAAAGTTGCAAAATTATTTCCAGTGACACGCTTAAAGTGCTCCTAAAGGCTCACATTTTAAAAAAAAAAAAAAAAACAAACATGTCATACTCACGTCCTCTGTGCAGCGGTTTTGCACAGAGTGGCCCCTAACCCCCTCTTCTGGGGTCCTCCAGCGGTGCTCCAGGCTCCTCCTCTTCTCGAGTGACCACCACACTTCCCTGGGGTCACCCGTGCGGGCGTGCTCCCGAGTCCTGCTGTTGTGTGAATTCACACAAACAGCGGGATTCGCCCCCCCGGGTCACTGGACTTGATTGACAGCAGCGGGAACCAATGGCTCCCCAGCTATCAATCCAGCCAATGAGGACCGGAGGCTCGTCCTCGCCGTGGGTTCGTTTTGGGCTCAGGTAAGTAAAGGGGGGCTCAGAGGGGGCTGCTGCAGGTGGAAAGGTTTTTTACTTTAATGCATTCTATGAACTTGAAGGTTTACAACTTCTTTAATAGTTGAATGCAAAATAAAAATTGATCAGCAGTGACATGTGATAAGGAAAGGTCTAATTCAGTGTTTCTCAAACTGTTTTGTCTTGTGGCGCACCAAAAAGATCAAAAAATTTTCACGGCACACCTGAAAAAATGTAACAGTTTTTGTGGTGAAGAACTTATTTATTTTTAGATTTAATGTGAAGGATGTGCCTGCTTTTGAGAACAAATCAGATTGAAGCGATTGTAACCTTCTTTGTACTTCCACTTGCTTCCTTGCTTTTCATTTAACAGTTTCTCTTTCAGAGTTCCAGACTTGATTAAATGTTTCTCCATCACTAAGCAATGAATAAACTTTATTTATAAGCATCAAAGTCGGAATGGAATGGTCTCTATTATTATAATATAATTATAACGATCGCGTTCTCCCGAGATCTCGCACAAGTCTCACGTTACGAAAAGGAACCGATGAATGACAGAGATCGCGTTTTTATATATGCTACTTTTTAACTTTTGTGACATTGATTTACCATTTCATTTTTCGATATGTTCTAGTGGTTAGGGCTCCACTTCGCAATTCATGGAATGAAAGATACAAAACTCCTCATGGTGTAATATATCCCAGACATTTATTGAATAAAAACGTAGCAACTTACATTTAAAATCGGTTCTATTAGCATCCCTTGCCACTAGGGTTGCCACATCATCCCTTTAATCCAGGACACATATGAATTACACAGGTTCTGAGGCTAATTTAATGCAGATGAGGCACCAAGTGAGTTTAATTACCACCTTAATCAGCCATAGAACCTGTGTAATTAGTATGTGTCCTGGATTAGGCTGGGTTCACACTAGTCCGATTCTCGGACCGACATGAAGAGCACAAGTTGCATTACGTCACAAAAACAATGATTCCCTATGAGAGCCGTCTTAACTGGCCCGATTTGTGTTTTTCAAAGTCGGAGCGACTTTGAAAAAGGTTCCTGTACTACTTTTGTCCGACTTTGATCCTACTTCAGCCCATTGAAAGGCATTGAAGTTGGATCAAAGTCGTATCAGTGTCTTCACTGATCCGACTTTGGCATGCGACTTGTGCTCTGGGGATCTTGAAGGGGAACTCCACACCATATTTTTAAAGAAAAACTGGCATGGGGTCCCCCTCCAGGAGCATACCAGGCCCTTTGGTCTGGTACGGGTTTTAAGGGGAACCCCCACGCCGAAAAAAACAGCGTGGGGTCCCCCCCAAGATCCATACCAGACCCTTATCCGAGCACGCAACCCGGCAGGCCAGGAAAGGGGGTGGGGACGAGCGAGCGACCCCCTCCCTCCTGGACCATACCAGGCCGCGTGCCCTCAACATCCTGGGGGAGGAGCTGTGACCTCATATGGGGCGGGACCTCCAGGTGATGTCATCTGGTGGCCACGCCCCATGCCAATATAAGGCACAGCACAGAGCGGCGAGGGCATCCGTGAAGGAGAACGCGTCGTGTCAACATGGGAAGAAGAAAAGAAGAAGAAGAAGAAGAGAGGGAAGAGGACAGCGGAGAAGACCGGCAAAAGAGCAGAAGACGCCGCAGAGAAGAAGAAAAGACCCCTCAGAAGATGAAAGACCCCCGCAAAAGAGCCGAAGAAAAGAAGACACCGGAGAGGGGAGAAGACCACTGGAGCTGATTTAATAAAATATTTTAAAAAGCTGTGTGTTTTTTTGTGTACATATTTCTTTCCGGGTAAATGGGTAGGGGTACGATGTACCCCATACTCATTTACATAGGGTGGGGGACCGGCATCTGGAGGCCCCCTTGTTAAAGGGGGCTTCCAGATTCCGATGAGTCCCCGCCCGCAGACCCCGACAACCACCGGCCAGGGTTGTCGGGAAGAGGCCCTTGTCCTCCATCAACATGGGGACAAGGTGCTTTGGGGTGGGGGTCGCAGAGCCCCCCCTGCCCCAAAGCACCCATACTCCCCATGTTGAGGGCACGCGGCCTGGTATGGTCCAGGAGGGTGGGGGCCGCTCGCTCGTCCCCACCCCCTTTCCTGGCCTGCAGGGTTGCGTGCTCGGATAAGGGTCTGGTATGGATTTTGGGGGGGACCCCACGCTGTTTTTTTTCGGCGTGGGGGTTCCCCTTAAAACCCGTACCAGACCAAAGGGCCTGGTATGCTCCTGGAGGGGGACCCCATGCCAGTTTTTTCTTTAAAATTTGGCGTGGAGTTCCCCTTCAAGATCACCAGAGCACAAAGTGCCTGGCATTGTCGGGATCAAAGTCGGATCCCTGTTCACAGACAAACGGTCCGACTTTGACCCTATGTAGGACCCTAAATCGCACAGCAGTGTAGGATCAAAGTAGGACCGTTTTTTTGTCGGATAGTGTGAACCCAGCCTTAAAGGGATGATGTGGCAACCCTACTTGCCACTAGAATATAGTGGATCATTAAGGAGAGATTTTTTTCCTCCCCCTGGTTAAGGGGTTTGATATTTTATTATTGTACATCTGTGGGATACCAACAGGAAACCGGAGGAGTATCGATTCTATCCCCACAATCTGGGAGGATTACTTATTCTATTATTGCATATGATATGCAGACAGGCACATCCCCAAGGGGGTTTAAGGTGAGCGGGCATCGGGTGGCAGTAGAGGATAGTTCACTTTGCACACATATATAGATCTCTTGTACAAAGGAGGAAACAGACACAGAGGAAGTTCCCTGTATTGCTCAAGGACTTTTTGTTTAATTGGAATAAGTGTGTTCCACCCAGTGGAAATCAACACCCAAGAGACTATATATGTGCACCCTGCACTTTTTTGCAGTGTTGCACGTTTTAAGCACTTTATAGATTATTTATTTATTTATTAGTGATGGTTTGAAAGTACACTTGTATCATTAACTTATAGTTGCTGGCTTATTTTGCACTTTGCCGCCTAGCACATTATCATGCACTTTATATGTATTTTCCGTTATGGGAGTATGAACACCACAGAGAGTTGCCTACCTACCATTTAGGTCGAGTAGGGCTCTGAACTTATCATTATTTATTTATTTTGTTTAGCCTACCGTTATTAGTGGATTATATCTTTTTTATTTTTACTTTTATGCATTTTTGGCACACAGTCACTTTTGTTATTATGCACATGTAGTACTTTGTGGCTAAACATGGCTTATAGCACTTATGATGCACTTTAGGTGATGTTATTTGTATTTAATTTCAATTTTATTCATGAATGTGTTTTAGTATTGTTTTCTGTACATACGCTTTAGAGTTGCAGCGCCACTTCATATTTTTAATACTTTATCTGTGATGGTTTGTGATACCTAGAAGTTTGGCAGCAGTAACCATTGATACCCATATACTTTACCCTCATATAGACATTTCTCTTTTCTCTATTGGTCAAGTAGAATAGCGCACCAGTATCTCTATCTTAACTCTATAGTTGTACAGTGCTGCCCATAATTATTCATACCCCTGGCAAATTTTGACTTAAAGTTACTTTTATTCAACCAGCAAGTAATTTTTTGAAGGGAAACGACATAGGTGTCACCCAAAAGATAATAAGACAATGTACAAGAGGCATTATTGTGGAAAAAAAAACATTTCTCAGCTTTTATTTACATTTGAGCAAAAAGTGTCCCGTCCAAAATTATTCATACCCTTCACAAACTGTCACAGTCTGTGGGAAAATCAAAAGTTCTATACCATTCCAAATAGTCCAAGTTTTTCTAAAGCATCCTAATTACCCTGATTAATTGGGAACAGTTGTTTTAATCAACTCAACAGGTGAAAAACAGCAGCACTCTGCAGTTGGTTTGTGGACAGTCATGGCTAAGACAAAGGAGCTCAGTGAGGACCTGTGGCTGCGCATTGTGGCTGCTCACAAGTCAGGAAAGGGCTACAAGGCCATTTCTAAAGGTTTTCAAGTTCCAGTGGCTACAGTGCAAAGTATTATTAAAAAATATAAGATGTTCCGCACCGTGGAAAATCTCAGAGGACGTGGTCGGAAGCCAAAAGTGACACCTGTGCTGGCCAGGAGGATAGTTAGAGAGGTGAAAAAGAATCCAAGGATCACCACCAAGGCCATCCTGTTGGCAATGTCTCAAGGCAGACAATCCAACGGACACTGCACACTGCTGGGCTCCACGGTTGCAGACCAAGGAGGACGCCACTTCTCCAGATAAGGCACACGAAAGCTTGCTTGGCCTTTGCAAAAGTTCATCTGGACAAAGAAGACGACTTCAGGTCTTCTGTGTTATGTTCAGATGAAACAAAAATTTAATTGTTTGGTCACAATGATGTTTCCTTCATTTGGCGTAAAAAAGGAGAAGCCTTCAACCCAAAGAACATCATCCCCACTGTCAAACATGGTGGTGGGAACCTAATGCTTTGGGGGTGTTTTTCAGCCAATGGATCAGGGAACCTAATCACAGTAAACGGCACCATGAAAAAAGAGCAATTCATGAGGATTCTCAACGACAACATCAGGCAGTCTGCAGAGAAACTTGGCCTTGGGCACCAGTGGACATTTCAGCATGACAATGACCCAAAACACACAGCAAAAGTGGTGAAGAAATGGTTAGCAGACAACAACATTAATGTTTTGGAGTGGCCCAGCCAGAGTCCAGACTTGAATCCAATTGAGAATCTGTGGAGGGAGCTAAAGATCAGGGTGATGGCAAGAAGACCCTCCAACCTGAAAGATTTGGAGCTCATTGCTAAAGATGAATGGGCAAAAATACCTGTGGAGAAATGCAAAAAGCTGGTCTGCAATTATAAGAAGCGTTTGATTGCTGTAATAGCCAATAAAGACTTTTCTATTGATTATTGAGAAGAGTATGAATAATTTTGGACTGGACACTTTTTGCTCAAATGTAAATAAAAGCTGAGAAATGTTTTTTTTTTTCTACAATAATGCCTCTTGTACATCATCTTATTATCTTTTGGGAGACACCTATGTCATTTCCCGTCAAAAAATTACTTGCTGGTTGAATAAAAGTAACTTTAAGTCAAAATTTGCCAGGGGTATGAATAATTATGGGCAGCAATGTATATAAAATGCACTACTTATCTTTCAAAAAGTGTTTCCCAGTGCTAAACCTTTCATCCAATTTCTAAATTTCTGCTTTGTTAAATTTTACGTCCTCATACACACAGATGGTTTTTACCGCTGCATTTTTTAGCATTTTTTGCAGCTCTCCGTGTTATTCAATGGCCCCATACAAACGCTGATATTTTTGAGCTGTAGATGGCGTTGGCGTTCTTAAGCTGTAAATCGAACGAAGGATCCGCGCATTCCGAGGCTGTAGCGTTATGGCTTTTTTGACGCTGAGCTGGCAAAACGCTCACTAACGCGCATTAACGTTTTTAGCGCCAGGGTTGTCAGGTTCAAAAATAGCAGAGAAATGCTTTCTTTAACAAAACGCGACGTAGCACCGACGCTCAATAACGTGCATTAACGCAGATGCAAAATGCTGACGAAATCGCTTTTTTGACGACGATTTTTGCCTGACGTTGGTCCATACCTTTTACCATTATGCCCGTGTGTATGAGGCCTAAAAGTCAATATAAAGGAATAATAGTGGTTAAAAAGCACTTGTGGGTTTAATCATTTTGTTTGTATAATTTTTTAAGGGGCGTGCGTCCTATGCATAATATTTTTGCCAATAGTTGTCTCCTATGGCACAAAGTTGGGAGGTGTGTGTGTGTATATGTACATCTGCCAAAATAAGATGTCACCACTTTTAGTATGTAAAGATTTGCACAGAAAGGCATTAGGCATTTCTGGTACTTAAATGACCTGTTTAATGTCTACATTAAAGAACCAAAATTCATGTATCTGAGCAGAGTTCCTGGAATAACATACAGCATTTATGAGTTCATTACCAAGCTACTTGGCAGTGCAGCTGAAGGGCCATTTTGTACATTGCAATGGGAGAATATTTAATGCAGCGCTGCCCTCTTGTGATCATTTTATGGATCAGCAGCCTAGGTACCCGGTTTTTATGTAAAAATGTACAGTATGCTGCATTTACCAAAATGCTCTTAGTTATTAAACAGCAGTCCACAGAATTTATATCGTTAGCGTTTATTGTTGAAGATTTGCATGCTATTCATTCTTAGAAAACAAGTTGGTGTAGCTTTACTGTTAAATAGATTTAAGCCTTGTAAATTGCTCACTCCAGGGACCTCCAAAGAGACTTAGTCTGTTCTTTGGTTAATATTATAGCAATCTGTTCAGTCCTATGAGAGAGGGCATTAAAGTATTTACTGGAGTAACAGTCCTGGATTTGTATGTGGATTTCATTGTTGGATTCACAACTGTACTGTTTCTTCCAGCATATATTTTACAAAATGCCAGCATGTCATTGTTCTGGCATATTGGTGTCTGCATGCATGCCATTGTGCTGGATTGTAGCTGCCAATGTACCATTTTTGTGGCGTCTTTTGGCACACAGGTTCCTGAAGTAATTGTTGACATATAGTATGTACCTGACCCACAGCAGCCACTCCTCACCAGATGGGCACAGCCTGCTGGAGGATTTACATGAGCTCTGCCTATGCTTCTGTAGCTGGCAATCATATGTCCACACATTCTCTCTGTCTCTCTGACTTATTTTAAAAGCTGAATTAAACTGGCCCACAAATAACTTTCAAATTCTGGGAACTTACCGCAAGATAATAATTACTCCTATTCTGCAAACATATTGTGCATATGACATTAGGCCATTGCAAGCATATCACTTTGGTGTTCCAAGTGGCAAATTATCAGCATGACATTGCTATAGTGGCTCTATGTATCATGGTTCTGGCTCCCCTTGTATCAATGTATCATTGTTCTGGAGGCCCTTGTGTCAGAGTATCATTGTTCTGGTGTCCCCTGTGCCAGAGCATCATTGTTCTGGCGCCTCCTCTGCTAGAGTATCATTGTTTTGGAGCCCCTTGTACCAGTGTATCATTGATAAGGAGCCCCTTGTGCCAGAGTATTATTAATGTTCTGGCGCCCCTAGTGCCAGTGTATCATTGCTCTGGAGCCCCCAGTGCCAGTGTATCATTGTTATAAAGCCCCTTGTACCAATGTATAATTGCTCTGGTGCCCCCAGTGCCAGTGTATCATTGTTCTGGTGCCCCCAGTGCCAGTGTATCATTGTTCTGGTGCCCCCAGTGCCAGTGTATCATTGTTCTGAAGCCCCTTGTACCAGTGTATAACTGCTCTGGTGGCCCAGTGCCAGTGTATCATTGTTCTGAAGCCCCTTGTACCAGTGTATAATTGTTCTGAAGCCTCCTGTGCCAGAGTATTGTTATTCTGGTACCCTTAATGTCAGCGTATCATTGCTGTGGAGCCCTTTGTGCCAGAGTATCATTGTTCTGGAGCCTCCCGTGCCAGAGTATCATTGGTCTGGGTCCCCTTGTACCAGTGTATCATTGTACTGTGGCCCCTTGTACCAGTGTGTCTTAGTTCTGGATCCCCTTGTACCAGTGTATCATGGTTCTGAATCCCTCTGTGCCAGAGTATCATTGGTCTGGAGCCCCTTTTACCAATGTATAATTGTTCTAGAGCCTCCTGTGCCAGAATATTATTATTCTGGTGCCCCTGTTGTCAGTGTATCATTGCCGTGAAGCCCTTTGTGCCACAGTATCATTGTTCTGCAGCCTCCCATGCCAGAGTTTCATTGCTCTGGAGCCCTTTCTGCCAGAGTATTATTGTTCTGAAGCCCCTTGTGCCAGAGTATCATTGATCTGGAGCCTTCTGCTGTACAGTATGATTGTTCTGGAGCTCTTTGTACTACATTATCATTGTTCTGTCGCCCCTTGTACCAGTGTATCATTCTTCTGGAGCCTCTTGTACCAGTATGTCATAGTTCTGGAGGCCCTTATACGAGTGTATCATTGTTTTGGATCCCCTTGTACCAGTGTATCATTGTTCTAAAGCCCCCTGTGCCAGAGTATCATTAGCCTGGAGCCCCCTGCACCGTTATATACTTACTCTGAAGCCTCCTATGCCAGAGTATTATTATTCTGGTGCCCCCTAGTGTCAGTGTATCATTGCTGTAAAGCCCCTTGTGCCAGAGTATCATCGTTCTGGAATCTCCCATACCAGAGTATCATTGGTCTGGAACCCCTTGTACCAGAGTAACATTGCTCTAGAGCCCCTTGTACCAGTGTGTCATAGTTCTGGACCCCCTTGTACCAGTGTGTCATAGTTCTGGATCCCCTTCTACCAGTGTATAATTGTTCTGGAGCCTCCTGTGCCAGAGCATTATTATTCTGGTGTCTCTAGTGATAGTGTATCATTGCCCTGGAGCCCCTTGTGCCAGAGTATCATTGGTCCGGAGTCTCCTGTGCCAGAATATTATTATTCTGGTACCCCTTGTGCTAGAGTATCAATGTTCTGGAGCCTCCTGTGCTAAAGAATTATTCGGGGCTCTTTGTACTAGAGTATCATTGTTTAGTAGCCCAACAATGCATCATTGTTCTGGAGCCCCTCATTGCTATGGATCCCCTTGTATCATTGTTCTGGAGCCTCCTGTGCCAGAGTATCATTGTTCTGGTGCCCCTTGTACCAGTGTATCATTGTTCTGGAGCCCCTTGAACCAGTGTGTCATAGTTCTGGAGACCCTTAATACCAGTGTATCATTGTTCTGGAGACCTCTGTCCTAGAGTATCATTGTTCCAAAGCCCCTTGTACCAGTTTATCATTGCTCTGGATCCCCTTATACCAGTGTATCATTGCTCTGGAGACCCCTATCTTAGAGTATCATTGCTCCGGAGCCCCTTGTACCCGTTTATCATTGCTCTGGATCACCTTGTACCAGTGTATCATTGCTCTGGAGACCCCCCTCCTAGAGTATTATTGATCAGGAGCCCCTTGTACCAGTTTATCATTGCTCTGGATCCCCTTGTACCAGTGTATCATTGCTCCGGATGCCATTGTACCAGTGTATTATTGTTCTGGAGCCTCCTGTGCCAGAGTATTATTATTCTGGTGCCACTAGTGTCAGTGTATCATTGCTCTGGAGCCCATTGTCCAAGTGTAACATTGTCCTGGAGCGACTTGTACCAGTGTATCATTGTCCTGGAGTCCGTTGCACCAGTATGTCATTGTTCTAGCAAACCCTGTGACTTATTGAATTGAAAGTAACAAGTGTTACTTGGGCATAGTTCATGAATTCGGCAGCTCTTAATTTTCAAACAATACTCTTTAATCAACCTTAGTCACTCTTTAAAGGGGAACTAAACCTTCCTCAATCTGCAGCTGCTATGGTGCTGCATATGTGATCATCTAGGACACCAGCCATCTGAGGGCTTGAAAATCGGGTGAGAGCTGACATAAGCACACTACAACTATGAGACCAGAGGCATGAATTTTATGTAACATATACTATGCATGTGCTAGTAGGCAGAATGGGAAAGAAAACAGCACTGGTATGTTTGATTAAGAATTTAATAACACTGATTGAACATTTCTAACTGGAGCTTTCTTTTAAAAACCATTACATTGGCGGGTTTAGTTCCACGTTAACTCATAGCATTGCAGTCACACTACAGGGTAATAATAATTACAGAAATAAATAAGTTCTTTATTCTGCCCTGGCTACACTACAATGAAACACATCAGTTTATTTAAGCCTGGAACATGGCGGGTACTGCATTATTTATCTGCAGTTTCCTTCGTGGCTGTGAGTGGATTTTAATACTGTGTGTGGCACGCTGCCAATTCTTGCTGCAAGCAACCAATATTTAAGCACTGCAGTCCCCGTCACTGCCACAGACGCTCGCGCTGGTCAGGATGTCATGTCCCTCACTCTGGATACAGATAATTATACTACAGCATTTAATATTGTTTACCCATCATTAATTGAAGACAAAAAACAAACCATCTTTACAGCTGCGGGAACTGGCATGAAGATGAGTTTCATATGATCCCTATAATGCTAAGGTTATTTTATATTTTATAGACTAACAATTTTAATAAACTGGAAAATTACAAGACATCCTTGCACAAAGTCAGCACCACTGTGGGGACTTGCAATTATAGAAAGAGTGAAACCGTTTGTTCCAGATGCTTTCCCAAGCTTGTAATGTCTAAGCATTGTACAACTAGACTAGAAGGTCTTCACACATCATTACATTATTTATTTTATAAACCAGCTGAGACATAATGCTGTGGATAAAACTTGGCAAGTAAACCAAGAGAGCAAGTTAAAGCTAAACTCAAGGCAGAAATAAATTACCATCATTTAATCTAGGTACACCTTCAATAAATATATATTTATATACAGTATACTAAAGTGAATTGCTACATAATGTACAGCTAGTACAAGTTTCTAAATATATTTTTGCATTAATATCCTATATTTCAATGCATACCATAATTCAGACTGTGAAAGGGAGAGCAGTATGTAAGAGGTTTTACAACATTGCACAGAGCTGTCAAACTTTTGGAGCTCAGTGACAGGTAGAGAGAGCAGAGTACTGACTTCATCAGTGTGCTGCTGTGTCTTATTTGTCTAATCAATAGACCGAGGGTTGGTCAGCATCTACAGTAAGTTGCATTGCTTTACTTTAAGCCCCGGTTCACATATGCAAATTCTATGCAGATCAGATGTAATCCGAAAAGCAAAGGTCTGCATGTCATCTAAAAAAGCATTATTTCCCATGAAGGCTGTTCACTGCCTTTTGGAAGAAGTCTGTTAAGACGAAACGTACGTCAGGCGAGGCACAGGAAATAGCGGTGACGTCAGCAGCCCCGTGGAGGGTGTAGGACGGATTGTGTCTATTTCAATGCTTGTTTTTATCCTTGCTGCTGTAAGTAGATTTTAAATAAACCTTCTTTGATTTTACTAGATGTTGCGCAATGAGCTTCTTTTCTCATTGTTATGTGGAATCATCTGATCTGAGACTATCCTGGATGAGCCTGTGAGGCGTTTCCCAGCATTGCTATCTTAAAGGACAATTGGAGAAGGGAAAGCTATCCCAAGCCTAAAGTGAGAGGTGAAGCTCACTAAGGTGGTTAATGACCTTCATAGGTCTGAGATTCTGGTAGCAGGCTATGTGTGTTTGAAGGGGAGCACTGGGTGTTAATTCACTGAAATTGGCACCAAGCACTGTTTGGGTCACTACCTAATGGATTTCTTTTGGACTCAATTTTGATGTGAATAAAGGGATTTTTTGTATAACTTACCGTAAAATCCTTTTCTCTGAGTTCACTGACAGACGCAGCCTTCTTATGAGACGTGGGTTATGCTCATCCTACTAGGAGTAGCCTAGGCAAAACAAACAAAAGTGTAGGTTGGCCCCTCCCAGGGGGCCGTCCTCACCTTAGCATATAATCCCCCTGCTCTGTGCAGCACATCAGTTCGTAACAAGCCGTACAAAACCAACGCAGAGGGGTGGGTGCTGCGTCTGTCAGTGAACTCAGAGAAAAGGATTTTACGGTAAGTTATACAAAAAATCCCTTTTTCTCTTCCGTTCACTGACAGACGCAGCCTTCTTATGACACATGGGGACGTCCCAAAGCTGTGCCAATCAAGAGGGGTGGGCAAATAATAACAACTGTACCCAACAGAAAAACGCCCTCTCAGGCGGCGCTAACCGCGCCTATACTGCCGCTTGCAATACCTTGCGGCCAAAAGCAGCATCCGAGGATGCCGAAACATCAATTTTGTAAAACTTAGTAAACGTGTGCACTGACGCCCAAGTAGCTGCCTTGCACACCTGAGACACCGAAGCCTGGTGTCTAAACGCAGAGGAAGTACTAACTGCCCTGGTGGAATGAGCCGTGACTGGGAACGGGGGAACCTTACCCCGAATCTCATATGCATGAGTCACGGTCTTACGTATCCAACGAGATACGGTAGCTGACGAGGCCGCCATACCTTTGCGCGACCCTTCCGTCAGCAAAAATAAAGAATAAAGGAAGCTGTAGAACTTAAATACACCCGCAAGGCCCTCACCACATACAAAGAATGCAGCTCAACTTCTTTAGGATGTGATGGGTGCGGGCACAATGAGGGGAAAACAATATCCTCATTTAAATGAAAGGAAGAAACCACCTTTGGAAGAAACGAAGGGGGAAGGCCGCAGAGCTGCCTTGTCCTTATGGAGGACCAAGTAAGGTGACCTGCAGGATAATGCGCCTGGCGGATGTGATAGCCACCAGAAAGGCCACCTTCTGCGACAATAACTGTAAGGGAATGTCCCTAATCCTTTCATATGTTGGCTTCTGCAACACAGAAAGCACCAGATTCAAATCCCACAGTGCCAAAGGCGACCGTATCCGAGGAGCCACATGACGTACCCCCTGTACAAATGTACGGATCAACGAATGAGATGCCAAGGGACGTTGAAAAAGAACCGTCAGGGCCGAAATCTGCCCTTTAAGCATATTTAACGCCAGGTTCTTGTCCAGTCCTTGCTGTAAAAATGAGCGTACTCTGGATACTCTATAAGAGCGGGGGTTCCAACCCCCTGCCTCGCACCAGGTAATATAGGCCTTCCAGGTCCTATGATAAATCTTACGTGAGGAACTCTTGCGTGCTTTTATCATAGTAGGGATTACGGAGTCAGAGACACCCCTCTCCCTCAATACCTGGGACTCAATAGCCAAGCCGTCAAAGCCGGATGGGCCCCTGAGCCAGTAGGTTCCCGCGGAGTGGAAGATGCCACGGAGCCTCTGCCACCCTCTGTACTACGTCGGCGTACCAAGGATGCCGGAGCCAATCCGGAGCTACCAGAATTGTCGGGATTCCCCCCGCCTCTACCCCGCGTACAACCCGCGGTAGAGCCCCTAGAGGAGGAAAAATGTACAGCAACCGATACTGACCCCGAGGCCTGTGAAGCACTGCCCCCCGAAGGATCAGAGCCGCGTCCGCGGCTGTTGCTGTGCTTCTTGTTCCGCCCTAATGGTTTACCTACGCCACCTCCGTGGCATTGACCGACTGAACCAGAACCGGGCGGCGCAGCCTCTCTGTCCAACGGGACAGGTAAAGCCTGCTCGCTCTCAGTTCCGGTACCTACATCGACCAATTGAGGGGAGGACAACTTCTCCCCCCCTTTAGGGCCGGAACCTGAATCCCCCAAACCAAGGGTTCCCGGGACTGACACTCCGACCTGATCGGCCTGTCCAGGGATAGAGGAGATTTGTCCGACCGCGACAACATTGCCTCTCGCAGGAGCCGAGTGTTCTGGGCGTAAGGTATCGCTTCGCTAGTCGACACCCTGAGCCCCAACACCCGTATACAGAACCATAAGGAGAACCACTGGCGCGATCACAGGGTTCGCCCAGCCTGAAGCGTTAGACGCTTGCGGCGTGTTAGGAACACCCCTGTCTGCACCTCAGCCCGGCACCCCCGCTGTGTAACCACCACCTCTGCCCCACAAATCAGCCAGGGAGACCCGGGCGGATTACACCCACCGCTACCAGCACCCAGGAAGCGCCAGCTATACTTGCTGTTTGATGCCTCAGCACTCCAACCGAAGAGCAATGCCCCCGAACTGCTGCACGCCAGGAGCTTGTTACTGTGTGTCAGCCATGCTGTCCAAGCAAAAAACCGGAAGCCCACACCCATTTTTAAGGACTTCCTGCACAAGGACTGCAGTTCTCCCAATCGACCACTGGAGGCCGCCAGAGAGCAGGCTGGAAACCACATGGTTCTCAAACAATGGATGCTGCCATTACACACGTGCGGTCGGCCACGAATGAGCGGTGCTCCAAAATCCAATGGCGACGACGCACCTAACACATTGCTCCGGACGGTCGGTGCAGATTCAAACGGTTAGTGCAAAGGTGCCTGCGGGGGATTGAGGGGAGAGGGGGAGTGGGGAGAAGGCCTCTAACAGACCCCCACTGGCTGACCACCACAGAGCTGCCTAGGTGCCCACTCTCCATGCCTCTAGGGCGGAAGAGGGGTTCACTCACCAATCCGATGGGCGCAGCGGGTAGCCACCCGGAGCAGACCTACCTCCCCGCAAGAAGGCATGCTGCTGGCCAGGCCACTGGACAGGCGAACCAGTCACTGGGCTCTAGTGGGGTTTAGCCACTGGCCGCTCGCACGGAATGGGCGCTATGCGGTGGGCCCCCCTAAGGGGGTTCGCATAGTGTTGGCCGGACTGGGGAAAGATTAGGATTCGAGATATCCTCTATACCACCAGCCAGCTTCTTGATAGCAGTCTTATATAGATGAATCTTCAGGAGACCACTGCTCCCATAGGGAACCAGGTCTACTCCTTGCACTAGGCAAATAAAAACTGATGTGCTGTACAGAGCAGGGGGATTATATGCTAAGATGAGGACGGCCCCCTGGGAGGGGCCAACCTACACTTTTGTTTGTTTTGCCTAGGATACTCCTAGTAGGATGAGCATAACCCATGTGTCATAAGAAGGCTGCGTCTGTCAGTGAACGGAAGAGAAAACACTTTTTCCTATCTTGTACACTATATTCTTACATGCACACTGCATGATTAGATTTGTTTTGTGGCATTTGATAAATGTTATATTGTTATTGGTTTATACAACATTTATACAAGTTTGAGTGCATTAAACACATATGGCAGTGCAACAATGTTAAATTTCTATTTGCTAATATTGTTGTGTACAATATTGTGAGTGCAGCTGCTTCACCTCACTAATTATCAATCATTATTTATAATAATTTTTTAGTAATTTTTCACTAAGCGTAGGTATTTTTATTTTTCAATTCTGTTCACATATATGCGGTGCTAATTTGATCCAGTTCAAAAAAGGGTCCTGTGCGAGTTTAGTGTGGTGCGAATTTCAGCTCCATAGACTTCTATGGGCTAGTATTGAAACCGCAGTCCAGTGTTTGCATCACTGCAAGTTTTTTTTTTTTGCCTAATTTTATAGAACATAAAATGGCAGATGTGACCACTTCCCTCACAAATTTGCATTGAAATCGCTCATGGCAAGCAGAAATTGCAATGTAAATTTGCACTGTGTACCGCTTTAAATTTGCATTGAATTTGCAGCACATAAGAGTGAACCGGGGGGCTAAAGGAAAAAAGTAAAATCATTCATCTCGCTAGAAATCTTTTGAGACGCAAGCAAGTTATTCTTTGTAATTAAATTAAAGTGGTTCTAAAGCCTAAATATTTTTACCCTAATGCATACCTTGCATTGTGGTAAAAAATGTTTAGGCATTGATTTTGCCCCTCACACCCCTAGTACTTACCTGAGCCTTCATTGGATCCTGGGTCTGGCTGGCTTTGCTGGAGCACCAGGAGCCCTTGGCTCCCAGTGCTGTCAATCAAAGCCAGTGACAAGGAAGCGAGGGGTGGGGACAATGGATGCAGAAGCGGGGCTCGGGAGCGAGCACACACGAGTGCCCCCATGGGAAGCAGCTTCCCATTGGGGCATTGGATGGAGAGGATGAGCCAGCAGCGCCGGCAGGGGACCCAAGAAGAGGAGGTTCAGGGCTGCTCTGTGCAATTCCACTGCACAGAGCAGGTAAGTATAGACATGTTTGTTATTTAATAAACAAAAAATCCTTTGCTAAACTTATGAGTTTATGCCTGGAGTTTCGGTTTTTATATTTGTATTTCTATAGCGATTTTCTCCCTGGGGGCCAAAAGCACTTGGGAGGTGAGGCAGCCATCTTGGGCGCACTCAGTTGAGCCATTTACTCTGTCACAATGTCTTTTAATTGTGGGAGGAAACCAAAATATAGGGGGGAAACCACACAAGCAGAGGGAGATCATGCAAACCCCATGCATATAGTTTTCTGGTCAGGATTCAAACAAGGGACCATACTACTGCAAGGTATAAGTGCTAACCACTAAGCCACTTCTTTAAAGCAGAGCTAAACTCCTCAATACTCACCTCTCCTTCAACAGTCTGACATCCCTTGCCAGTGCTGGCATCTTCTATCTGGTTTCCTCTGGGTGCTGGGCTGCAGGCATCTACATTAGCCGATGCAGTATGGTGTTACTCTGTGACAGAATGTAAACTGAGCTGCGCTTATGTACATTCCAAAGAAGACTGTGAGCAGGCAGGTAGGTTCCTTTCATTGCAGAAGAGATATTGCATGTCTCTTCTGCAATAGTCTGTCTGCTCACAGTTTTTGAAAGTGGGACTTGTGTTCCACTTTAAGAGTAACGCAGGGTGTACATTAGAGCTGCACAATTAATCGTAATAAAATCACACCCCCTGCGATCTCCATCAGGCAATACTGCAATTTTCAGTGCAGTTAATGGAGTCCGACTTGCGGGGCGCCTCAGCGCGACTTGACTGTAATAAAAGTCAATGCCAGTCGTCTGAAGTAGAGTTGAGCGAACCTCTGGAAGTTCGGGTTCTGCTGGTCCGTCCGAACTTCGGGACAAAGTCCGGGTCCGGGTCCGGACGGAACCCGAACGATCGCACGGACAACGAACCCCATTGAAATCAATGGGGACCCGAACTTTTATGCACAAAAATGGCTGTAACAAAGTCCTGGAAAGCCCCAGAGGGCTGCAAAAGGAAGTAAAATGGGGGTAAGGGTAGGGCAAGTGCCCTACAAAAAAATGGGGACAGGGAAATAACTGTAAATATTTTTTAAAAAATAAAAACATAAAAAAAGCAAAAATGGAGGTGAATGTGGATCATCTTCAAACTGTGTCTGAAAAGTATTAATTAATGGTAGAAGCCATATAACTGTTCTAAAATCATCTTCAAACTAGGGCAAGTGCCCTACA
>BLSH010418757.1:1116140-1127309 GCA_018402905.1 Glandirana rugosa | reverse complement strand
CCAAAGGGGACGTGTTCCACTTGGAGGGTCAACAACGAGGAGAACGTCAATCACGTCCAAATCACTCTGGGAATCATTTATACGAACGAGTATGAACGTAAGAACGTAATATAGTCACGAGTTTATATTTGTATGTTTGGATCCAGAGTGTCAAACTCAGTTGTTATCTCAACTCGCTTGTGGACCTGCAAGCCCAAGACGACCAGGCAGGCTTGAAGCCCTGTTTCAGGCCCAGGCCCAGGCCTGCCTTGGGCTTGCGAGCGTGCCTGTTGCTTGGGGTAACTTTAGTTACCCCTGGGTTTGAAAATCCGTGTTTTTACCGACATCGTCCGTGCGAGCGTTCGGGTTCCGTCCGGACCCGGACCCGGACTTTGTCCCGAAGTTCGGACGGACCAGCAGAACCCGAACGTCCAGGTGTTCGCTCAACTCTATTGTTGACTCAAACTGTGAGACCTAGGTTTGTATGTTTATATTTGAGCACTGATATAATGCAAGAATGCAAGTATGAGCAAGCATATTTACTAAGGGTCTCACTAAACCTGCACTAACTGCAAGAGGAGCAACAACTGGGAGGTTCACCTTGTGCAGGGGAAACCAGCATTATTGGTAAGCATACCTACAAAATGTGGGTTCTTAAAATGCAGATTGTTTTTATGACCAGTGCCTCCTGTCAAGTTACTGATAAGGTATGTGTACATTTTTCTTTGCATTGATAAATTAGCGGTATTTAATGTCATCTTATCTCCGATTCCCTCCTAAAATAAGCTGCATCAGTAGCATCTACCAGGGCCACTCATCTTCCATCCCCAAAGTCCATTTATGAAAACAGGAATATTTGCCTGGCCATAACTATATTGTTTATGGACCTATTTGCAGATGTGAATGCCTGACAATTGCTAATATGTTCTTGCTCATCTGAAAGCTCTCTGATACCTCTGGGTACGGACACGGGCCACCATGCTAATTTGTGTATGAGAATGGTACCATTGGCTGACACAATGTACAAATGTATGTCTTTTTGTCAGTATGTAAGGTTGTATAGCTATTATTATTATTCAGGATTTATATAGTGCCATAAGTTTGCACAGCGCTTTACAACATGGGGGCAGACAGTACAGTTAAAATACAATTTAATACAGGAGGGCGCTACTCCTTTAGAGGGCCCTACTCATTAGAGCTTACAATCTAGGAGGGAGGGTCAAGTGATACAAAAGGTAATAACTGTGGGGGATGATCTAATGGAAAAAATAAGTACAGTTGTTAGGTGTGAGCAGAATAGTCTTCTCTGAAGAGGAGGGTTTTCAGGGATCATCTAAAAGCAAGCAAAGTAGGAGATGTTGGGGTAGGGAGTTCCACCGGATAGGAGAGGCTTCGGAAAAGTCCTCGAGGTGAGTATGGGAGGAGGTGACAAGGGAACTAGGGAGCAGGAGATCTTGGGAGGAATGAGTAGGTTGGTATTTTGAGACTGGGTTAATGATGTAGTTGAGGGCCGAGTTGTGGATGGTTTTGTAAGTTGTTGTTAGTATTTTGAATTTAATTTGTTGGTTGAGTTGAAGCCAGTGGAGGGATTCAATTCCAACCACAATAAAATTGTGTTGGCTAGCTGAAAAACAGCAGACAACAGACACTGCCTCTAGAATCAAAAAGACTTCTTGACAATTAAAATGTTACCCCCAACATGTCATATTCCTGATATGCGCATGTTGTACCATGTAGTTGTATTATAAAGTAACCTATTCTCTTTGTATTGCTTCCTTTTTGTGTTTTACCCAACATTTTTATTTTCTTTGTCATTCTTTCACTTAATAAATACAACTCTACATTTGAGGGGTTCATGGCATGGCAGATAAGAAATTACATTACATCTAACACCAAACAAAAATGTCAGTCTTCTAAAGGTAAAATCATTTTTAACCACTTGAACGCTGGGCATTTAAACCCCCTTAACAACCAGACCAATTTTCAGCTTTCAGTGCTCTCACGTTTTGAATGACAATTACTCAGTCATGCAACACGGTACCCATAGGAAATTTGCGTCCTTTTTTCACACAAACAGCTTTCTTTTGGTGGTATTTAATCACCGCTGGGTTTTTTTTTTTTTTGCGCTATAATTAAAAAAGCCCGAAAGTTTTGTAAAAAAATAAATTATTCTTTGTTTCTGTTATAAAATTTTGCAAATTAGTAATTTTTCTTCATAAACTTTGGCCAAAATTTATACTGCTACATATCTTTGGTAAAAAAAACAAAACAAATAAGTGTATATTATTTTGTCTTTGTGAAGGTTATAGAGTCTACAAGCTATGGTGCCAATCACTGAAAATTGATCACACCTGGCGGCATTTCTTGAGACCCTAACATGCCAGGAAAGTACAAATACCCCCCAAATTACCCATTTTTGGAAAGTAGACATTCCAAGGTATTTAGTAAGAGGCATGGTGAATTTTTTGAAGTCCTCATTTTTTCCCACAATTCTTTGCAAAATGAAGATTTTTTGTTTCTTTTTTTTTTTCACAAATTTGTCATATGTTAACAGGTTATTTCTCACACCCAGCATATGCATACCACAAATTGCACCTCAAAACACATTCTACTACTCCTCCTGAGTATGGCGACAGTACATGTGTGAGACTTTTACACAGCCTGGCCACATACAGAGGCCCAACATGTAGGGAGCACCGTCAGGTGTTCCAAGGGCATACATTTCAAATCTAATTTGACTATCTTTTATACTATTGTGAGGCACTGTGGTGGCATGGATAGGCACTGTAGTGGCACGGATAGGCAGTGTAGTGGCACGGATGGGCAGTGTAGTGGCACGGATGGGCACTGTAGTGGCACGGATGGGCACTGTAGTGGCATGGATGGGCACTGTAGTGGCACGGATGGGCACTGTAGTGGCATGGATGTGTCACGGATGAGAACTGATGTGGTATGGATGAGCATGAATGAGGAACAAATGAGCCATGGATGGGGATGGAAGAGCCGTGGACGGGGATAGATGAGCACGGATGGGGATCACTGAGCACGGATGGGGTTGGATGAGCACGGATGGGGATGGATGAGCACGGATGGGATGACTGCGCATGAATGAGGATGGATGGGGATGACTGAGCACGGAAGGGGATGGATGAGCACGGATGGGGATGGATGAGCACGGATGAGGATGACTGAGCACGGATGGGGATGACTGAGCACGGATGGGTGGGTGAGCACGGCTGGGTGGGTGAGCATGGATGGATGGGTGAGCATGGCTGGGTGGGTGAGCATGGATGGATGGCTGTGTGAGCATGGATAGATGGCTGGGTGAGCTTGGATAGATGGATGGGTGAGCATGGGTGGATGGCTGGGTGAGCACAGCTGGGTGGGTGAAAATGGATGGATGGATGCGTGAGCGTGGATGGATGGCTGGGTGAGCATGGATGGGTGGATGAGCATGCATGGCTGGATGGGTGAGCATGGCTGGGTGAGGATGGTTGGATGGATGAGCATGGATGGGGCGAGGATGGCTGGTTGGGTGAGCATGGATGGGGTGACGATGACTGGGTGGGTGAGTATGGATGGGATGAGGATGGCTGGGGGAGGATGGCTGGGTGGGTGGTGGGGGTGGATGGATGGTGTGGGTTGCAGTGTGTCACTTAGCAGCGCTGTGGGCACTACACATCGCCCACAGCGCTGCAGCATCTCCTCTCTCTCCCCTCTCTCCTCTCACAATGCACCGATCGGTGCGGAAAGGAGAGAGAAAAGCCGGCGCTTCTGCTGGCTTGTTTACATGTGATCGCTCCGTCATTTGACGAAGCGATCACATGGTAAAAGGCCGCTCACAGCGGCCATTCACCGCGATACGTGATGTGCCGGGTCCCAGGGGGCATGCGGGAAGTGCGATTATGGGAGGACGTCACCCAGAATTAAGCAACCGCCCTGTAGCCGTCATTCCGCTATGGGCCGGTTATTAAATGGTTAAAGTATCCTGTTCTCTTTGTATTGCTTCCTTTTTGTGAAATACCTAGTGTTACTGCCAGTCCCCCAGCTTTCCTAGTTCAAACTGACTTTTCTAGGCTCAAGAGCACATCCATCCCAGTGTTGTCAGTTTTCTGGATGTGCTGGGAGAACAGCCTGCCTGTCTTCCAATGAACAAACTTGTGTTGACACGCCCCCTGCACAGTCATTCACTGGGTAGATTAGTATACTGCAGTGTCCCCCCCCCCCACCACCACCACCACCTCCAAAACCCCTTAGGTAACCGAGAATAGAGATAATGTGACTACTTGTTTCACAAGCTAAGGGTTCACAAATACTTTAAGTTGCCTCACTGCCAATAAAGTATATAACGAAGTCCAAGAAGACAAATAATACATTGCAGCTTACAAATCTTTAGATATGGTGGCAACATTAGTTTTCTTTTTTCAGATTAGAACAATGTTTCAAGTACAGGAGATGCCTGTCAATTTGTCCAGAAATGCAGTGTCTATCCATATTTTATGATTCTCACCCAAAAGGAGGTTTTTGCACCAGATCAGACATAAATTTGACTGTAGTTTCCTTTGAGTCCATTCAAGTTCTTATTCCATTCTTCTAAGCCCTAATGAAGGGGGGAGTTTTGTTGTCCCCGAAGTACCTTGGCTATTTTGGAAAAATAATTTAAGGTACAGACCAACGCTTAGGACCAGCACCACATCCCTAATGAAACATAAAACTAGTACACTAGGGTAAAGACACCCCGGTAGAGAAATAGTGGGACTTTCATAGTGCTGGTCAAACCCACCTCTGAAAAAACTATATAGGCATGGAAGTTTAAAAACTACATTTATTAGATCACATTAAAAACTATGCCCACCACTGGGCTTCATAAACAAGCAAACATTGTTTATGAAGCCCCAGTTGTGGGCATAGTTTTTAATGTGATCTAATAAATGTAATTTTTAAACTTCCATGCCTATCGGTTTTTCAGAGGTGGGTTTGACCAGCACTATGAAAGTCCCACTATTTCTCTACTGGGGTGTCTTTACCCTAGTGTATTAGTTTTATACCTTGGCTACTTTAATGTGACAATACTATGAAAAATTAAAGGCTATTTGGACTCCTTCTCTTTGTGGTTTGGCCCCGTTTTACACTTTGAGTTTAATAAGGGACGAGTCACTGCAAAGTGCCAATGCTTTGATTCAAAACAATTTTAAAAATATCTTTGCTGCATTTTAATTGTGGACTTGTATGTTTGGTGTTACTGTGGCTATTGTTTTAACAGAATGTGGCTATTTTGATATCAATAATTAAAACTGCTTTAATATTGTTGAAACTGGCATTGAATCATCATATGTACGGAGTTCAATGCATGAAGCTCTTTGGCAGTAACGGTAATGATTCTTAAATCCTTGCTTCCCATTACATTGATTAGAATTAGTGTATGTAATGTAATAGAATGGAAGGCATCTATTCATACCTACATTTTAACCTGTTTCCACATACAGTATATGCAGTGGTATATTGGGTAGCCCTAAAAGAGATGTATGGGCTTTTTTCCTTTTGGATTCATACAAGTGGATGCAGCATCGGACCGATGCTGAATATGTCCCCCCGGTGCCTCTACACTGAAAACCGAGGGATTGAACACCGCTGATCGCTCAGTTCTCACAGCTCCCCAAGTCAGTCTCTGCTCTGCCCCCCCCCCCCCCCGCACTCACTGGAGTGCTGAGCTGTGGAGGGGGCAGGAGCGGCCGGCTCGGGCTCTCAGAGGCTCGCTGAAAGGCTGAGCCAGGTGCCGGTCCAGGAATCTGGCCGGATACCGACTCTATGGTTGTGATGGCACTGAGCCTGGACTGACATCGGTAACGTCAGCATAGCGCAGACTTCAGTCCACTCTCTGCTGAAAACGGGTCACAGGCGTGCAAAACAAACTGCACTTCTGTGACCCATAGGAGAAGTACAGCCAAACGAGCTTTGGTGTACCTCTCCTTTAATGCCTAGCTGCCACAAAAATGCATTTACAGGGAATCACCATTTTTTGCTGAGAATTTGATCACTGTGCTCTCCCAGCACAGTAGCTGAGCATTATTGTTTACAATCGGCCCAATCATGTAATCACTGTAATAGCCAATCACAGCGGTCACATGGTTGGGAAGCCTGCCTTCTCCTTCTGAAGTAGCACCCATTTGAAGGACTGCTGGGTGGAGACAGCAAGGAGTTAAGGGCCTGTGTAACCAGCTTTTGTTTGTGCCAAAACTGCTTCTCTCCCCATACAAGTCAAATAACATGTACTATAGATGTTCAAAAGTAGGTCAACTGCAGATCACTTGCACCTACAACGAATTCTGAATAATCTCAGAAGCATCGCAAACTGATGTCAAGAGCAAACTCATCTACACAGGCCAATTCCCATCAACACAGGTCCTTATAAACCTCATTTCTCCAAGCAACCTTTTCATGTAGTGAAAAGTTTGCGGGGCAATCTGCCATCAAGAAAAAGAACTTTAGTTAAGCGGCACAGTTTCCCCAAAGCTGTCACTGTCTGGGTTAATATTTTATTGTCATTCAGAATTTATTATGTACTCAACTATGTTATTAATTGTTTAAGCACCGTGAAATGTGCAATGTTCCTAATGCACTATGCATGACAGGACCATGATCCCAGGCCAATGTTTAAAAGACCATAAAATCATAGTGAAAGATTATATTTGAAAACTTCCTCTATGTGGGTGTATATACAGTACTAAAGATTACAACCTTGTTTGACCACACTTTAATTGTGCTTTACATGTAATAGGATAAAAGTGACCTGTTATGACAGAGATATAGGGCTGCCATTGCTGACCTACTATGAAAATGCCATTTACCTGGTGTCAATATTTTCATAGTCATAGAGAGAATAAGCATGTGGCATATGAAGTCAGAAATTGCTGATCTGCACACCTGCTCCAGGGTAATGAATTAGCAAGCAGTGAAACCATTGGATCAGCATGACATTGGCAGTCAGCTTTTTTAGAAATAAATCAGAATGGCACCCATGGTATTTATCTCACAGTTTTCCTTTGGCAGACTGTCCAGGGATAAGGATGAGATCAGTTATAGCTTTTGGCCACAAGGTGGCAGGAACAACCTGTGCTGCCTATAGATTAAATGCACAGCACAGCAGCTACATAGTTCTGCAGGATGTGGCTGAAATCAGGGGCCTTTATTTTACAGTCCAGGTCAAGTACACCTGCACATTTTTGCTGACCTGAAGGAATATAAAACCACCAATAAAATATACGTATGATACAGCTTAAATGTAGAATCAATAGCACTTAAGTGAAGTAATATCCTTAAATTCTCTTTCCTTCACCCTTCTTTTCCACCCCACAGCTTATATATATCACCCTCCCTTCTGTCCTCTCCCTATTACTGTACACATCCTTCATATAAATCACGATCCCACATTATCTCCCTCACCCTTCTGTTTCTCCTAACGTCTGGTGACATATCTCCAAACCCTGGGCCTCCATCATATAACCGTGCCCAACGCTCCCATCACCCTACACCCTTTGGCAGCAGCCACAATACACAGAACTTAGTTTCCATTCATCTTCTTCCCAAAGCCAGTCTCCCCTTCTTTTGTTCCCTCTGGAATGCTGATCTGTCTGTAACAAACTCACCTCCCTCCACAACCTCTTTATCACAAATTCCTTTAACCCGCTTCCCATTTCCGAAACCTGACTTTATGAATTTGACCCTGCTTCTCCTGCTTCCCTCTCCCATGGTGGCCTTCTCTGGACTCACTCCCGCAGACCCAGGAGACGGAAGGGAGGCGGAGTGGGAATCCTTCTAGCCCCATGCAGCATCTATCAGGTACTTCACCCATCTCCCTCCCTAACACTCTCCTCTTTTGAGGCAAAGTGTATTAGTCTATTTTCTCCCGTTTCTCTTAAGAATTGCTGTCATCTACCAACCCCCTGGACCGTTATCAACCTTCCTTGATGACTTCTCTGCCTGGCTAACCAATTGTTTTTGCTTCTGAAATCCTCACAATCATTCTCATGACTTCAACATCCCTGTTAATGCTAATATACTGCTACTTCTAAACTTCTTAGTCTAACCTCCTCTCTTAACCTTAAAGTGATATTACAGTCTCATTTTTTATTTTTTTTAAAATAACAAACATGTTATACTTACCTGTCCTGTGTAATGGTTTTGCACAGAGCAGCTCAGATCCTCTTCTCAGGTCCCACGCCGGCGCTCCTGGCTCCTTTCTCCTGCCAGGTGCCCCCACAGCAAGCAGCTTGCTGTGGGGGCACCCAAGCAGGTGTGCTCCCGACCGTGGCTCTGTGTGTCCACATGGAGCTGTGGCTTGGCCCCACCCGCTCCATCTCCTGATTGGCTCACTGTCTGTAATTGACTCCAGCTGCTGCCAAAAACCAATCAGGACAGGCAAGGTTCTTGTGAACATTGCTGGATAAAGGAGGGGGGGGGGCTGGGGGTGCTGCTGCACACAGAGGGTTTTTTTACCATCATGCATATAGAATACATGAAGGTAAAAAACCTTGTCCCTTTACAACCACTCTAATCAATGGATACAGGCTCTTACTCACTCCGATGGCAACACCCTTGACCCTTGTGTTCTCCAATCTATGCACTACGTGCAACCTCTACAACAACCCTCTCCCACTCTCTTATCACTATCTTATTAGTTTTGCTCTCTCCCTGTCTTCCACCTCCTTTCCCTCCAACCGCCTTACAGTTACCTTCACCACCTCAACCTTCTCTTCTCTGCTCCTGACCACCACTAACAAAATCTCATCCCTGTCCTGCCCCAACCTAGCCACTTCTGTCTACAAGAGCTCACTGTCACCCTCCCTAGACAAGCTCGCCCCCCTCCCTGCATACACAATCAGGCCCCGGCCCCTACAACCTTGGCAAACAGATGACACCAGAGGTTTCAGAAAATGTAGCCGTGCCATAAAGACTTCAACTAATATAAATCTGCCCTCCATAAATGCTATTCCTGCCTCCTCACTGCCAAGCAGACCTTTTTTTATCACTTTCATTAACACCTTCTGCTCCAGTCTCCTTCAACTCTTCTCTACCTTTAACTCTCTACTCCGTCCTCCACCCACTAACTCACACGCTGCCCAGGAGATCGCCAATCACTTCAAAAATAAGATTAATACAATTTGTGAGGTGATCTCCAATGCGCAGATACCTCCCCCACTCAACACCCCATGTCCACAGGTACAATCATTACATTCCTCATTCAACCCTGCTACTATTGATGAGGTTGCTAAACTTTTTTCCAACTTCCACCTAACCACCTGCCCCCTGGATCCGGCTCCCTTGCAAATGCTATGGTCACCCTCTGGCTCTATTCTACACTCTCACTCACATCTTCAATCTGTTCCTCACTTCTGGAATCTTCCCCAACTCTCTAAAACAAGCACTAGTAAACCCCATCCTTAAAAAGACCTCACTAGACCCCGACAATTTTAACAACCTAAGCCCCATCTCCTTGCTCCCCTTTTCCTCCAAACTCCTTGAGCATCTTTGTCTACAACCAGTTGAGCAACCATCTGACTGAGAATAAACTTCTTGATCCCCTTCAGTCTGGATTTCACCCTTAGCACTCCACGGAAACTGCTCTCCTTAAACTCACAAACAATCTACTAACAGCTGAAACCAGTTGACACTATTCTGTAAAACTCCTCCTGGACCTCTCTCCTGCCTTTGACACAGTGGACTACCCCCTCCTCCTCAAAAAACGACACCCCTTTGGTCTCCGTGACTGTACTTTTCGCTGGTTCTCATCCTACCTCTCCCACCGCACCTTCAGTGTCACTTACAATTCTACTTCCTCCTCTCCCCTTCCTTTCTCCTTCAGGGTTCCCCAAGGTTCTGTTCTCTCTCCTATTCTCAAACTACACTTTTTCCTGGGTCAGTTGTTTGCCTCCCATGGCTTTCAATACCATTTCTACACTGATGACACTCAAATCTATCTCTCTACCCCTCAGCTCGTTCCACCAGTCTCCTCGCACATCACTAATTTACTAACAGACATATCAGCCTGGAGGTCACACCAGGTGTAATCCTGGACTCTGAACTATCCTTTCAGCCCCACAGCCAATCACTATCCAAAGAATACCGCCTTAACTCCCACAACATCTCCAACATATAGCCCTTCCTAACCAATGACACCACAAAGCTTATAATTCACTTCATGGTCATCTCTCGCCTTGACTACTGCAACTCCCTCCTCATTGGCTTACCTTTACATAGGCTATCTCCTCTTCAGTCCATCATGAATGCTGCTGCCAGGTTCATCCATCTTACAAACCATTCAGTTGTCTGCTATACCTCTCTGCCAATTCCTCCACTGGCTTTCGCTCACAAAAAGCAAATTGAATTCAAGACACTAACAACAACTTACAAAGCCATCCCCAACTCTGTCCCAGCTACTAACCACTTCAGCCCCAGAAGGTTTCACCCCCTTCCTGACCTGACCAGAGCATTTTTTGCGATACAGCACTGCGTTGCTTTAACTGACAATTGCGCGGTCGTACGATGTACCCAAATAAAATTGTCCTTTTTTCCCCACAAATAGAGCTTTATTTTGGAGGTATTTGATCACCTCTGCATTTTTTCTTTTTTGCGCTATAAACAAAAAAACATATCCAATAGAAAAATGTAAAAAATCAAATGTCTTCATCAATTTCGGCCAATATGTATTCTGCTACAAATCTAGAACACATATACAGGGAGTGCAGAATTATTAGGCAAGTTGTATTTTTGAGGAATAATTTTATTATTGAACAACAACCATGTTCTCAATGATTCCAAAAACTCATTAATATCAAAGCTGAATCTTTTTGGAAGTAGTTTTTAGTTTGTTTTTAGTTGTAGCTATTTTAGGAGGATATCTGTGTGTGCAGGTGACTATTACTGTGCATAATTATTAGGCAACTTAACAAAAAACAAATATATACCCATTTCAATTATTTATTTTCAGCAGTGAAACCAATATAACATCTCAAAATTCACAAATATACATTTCTGACATTCAAAAACAAAACAAAAACAAATCAGTGACCAATGTAGCCACCTTTCTTTGCAAGGACACTCAAAAGCCTGCCATCCATGGATTCTGTCAGTGTTTTGATCTGTTCACCATCAACATTGCGTGCAGCAGCAACCACAGCCTCCCAGACACTG
>BLSH010418757.1:1073775-1115534 GCA_018402905.1 Glandirana rugosa | reverse complement strand
TTCACAGTGAAGCACAGTCTAAACAGGCGGTGTTACAGTCACAGGACGATTTTTTTAACGACTAGCGGCGGTAATGATCATTTTATATAAAAAATTTTTCAGGTATTTAGATAGAGTATCAAATGTCTGCGCTATTGAAAACACGTTTGGTTATTTATATGCGAATAACCTAAAAAAAAAGGTTTCTTTTCGAAGTAACATCTTTGTCCACATAATTATGTTTCGAAACGGTATTATATTACCGTCTCTTGCTTGTCCTTCCCTTTTTCTTTTCCCATGTTATATGGACATTTTCTCTTGTTTGTCTCGTAACACCTTATAACTCTAAAAAAAAAATATACATATGTGACACACGTCTTAATAATCCGTTTACTCATAAAACTGGTGTAGTAGGAGAAATACGTACAACAGAATGAGGTTCGACATATCCGAGCTTTCGGATGATGTAGGCTTTCGAGCCTATACAGCTTGGAGTAAGACAACATGCATAAAGAGGATGATGTGGTCAAAATACTCATTTGCCTAATAATTCTGCACACAGTGTATACATATAAAAAAAAAATCTCAATATTCCACAATGCTCTGTTTGTTCTCTTTTACAGGTATATTGTACCCTTTTCTTTTTCCCTTCCTGTTCGTTCTCTGCCATTATATTATGGCAAAGCTTTGTATTAATACACCTGTTTCTACAATGAAGCTTTTCTTTGGAAAAAAAAATCCAATAAGCGTATATTTATTGGTTTGCACAAAAGTTATCGCGTCTGTAAACTATGAGATAGATTTATGGACTTTTTAAAAAATATATTTTACTAGTAATGGCGGCGATCAGCAATTTTTTTAGCAGGACACTGACATTGTGGCGGACAAATCTGACACGAAGTGACACTTTTTGGGGACCAGCGACATCTATACAGTGATCAGTGCTAAAAAAAAACCACACTGTCACCGTATAAATTACACTGGCAGGGAGGGAGTTAACATCAGGGGCGATCAAAGGGTTAAGTGTGCTCCTAGGGAGTGCTTTCTAACTGTGGGGGAATGCTGTTATTAGAGGAAAACAGAGATCCGTGTTTCTGCTTAGGAGAAACACAAGATCTCAATTTTCCTCTCTGGCAGAACGGCGGTCTGCCTTGTTTACATCTCTCTCTAAACAATCACCGGGTTCCAGATTGGCTCCCGCTGTGTCCAATCACAGCGGGAGCGGGTCGTTGGCGGTGTGCGTGTGCGTCCCAGACCCGGAAGACACGGACAACGTACAGGTAGGTTGTTTTGCGGAGCCAGGCCACCCTGCCGCAGTTTAAGTGTGGTGGGCAGTCTGGAAGTAGTAATACAGGCAGACCTCTAGTTGTAGTTTTGGATGAAGTGGAGAGGGATTAGAATACTTGTCGGGTTTTTATTGCTGTCTGTGTCCCCGTTAAAGCGACAGTAAACTCGCTTTTTAACTTGTGCCTACAGGTAAGCCTATAATATGGCTTACCTGTAAGTACAGTAAATATCTCCTAAACCTGCACTATTTAAGGGATATTTACAGTACATGTGTAGCAGTCGGTGACATTAGCAGCACGTGCGCACTGTACTGTCATTTTAATGTCATTCATTGAGAGAGCTGTGCTGCGGGTATGAAATTAGTTCTGGTGACCCTGGAGACAACCAGGCATTTCCTCACTTTGGATGGATTTTCTCTCACTTCCTGTTTCAGCTGTGGAACAGAAAGTTAATGGAAATCTCTCCAATGGCCCACAGGTGGCAAAAAAGGACTGCCAGGGGCTGTTAATCTTCTGTTTATCGTTCCAAAATGAAAAACAAAGTTTTGCGTTTGGTTCTACTTTAAGGATGACATAAATGATAAAGGCTTTGTCCCCACGCATGAAGTTGTGCCATAGAAACCATTCAAACTCTTCTTTAATATTCAAACTTTTGCTGACAAAAATGGCAGCAGAACTCAGACTAGCTGCTTTGGTTAAGTATAAAGTGCAGCGCTTCAACAAAATAAACTTAAATATATATTTATTTACTTATATATATTTATAGGGCATATACACAATATATTGTTTAGCTGCTTTGGGTAACAGCCATTCTTTAACTTTTTTTCTGTGTCAGCCCCAGAGAATGGTCCTCTTTTGGCCTTTTTTACAAGTCCTACTAATTTTCAGTCATCCAGGTAGGAGCATCAGGGTGCAAATCAGTAATAGTTTAACACTTGTTGTCTCTCCTGTTTTGAAGTGAGAAGAAGTGGATAAAACATACAACATACACTATTCCTTAAAGCAAGTTTGGGAAAAACATGGAGTATATAACCTAAGAACTTATTACATAAAAAAATGTATAAAAAAAAAAAAAACCTCCCAGCTTTTCCCCACAGGTCTACTCAGCTTGCAAACAATTGCCTTTCACTAAGAGCTCATTCACAAGTGCAGTGCCCTATAAAGAGCAATCCATCTTGGATTGCTATTCAGTAGCAATATGACAGGCACTGAGAAAGCTTTATGTTGCCTTACCACCACCTGATTTAACCCTGTGACTACTGCACTACTGTGCTGCGATTGTATGCATTGCATACGTTTGTGGGACAGTTATGGCACAGCCACATAGATATGTCATGCTGTTTAATTTTTTCCGTGGCTATGGAATGTGTACAGCCCTGAGCAGCTCCATACTCAGGTTCAGGCATTCAAGAAAGGAAGGGCAACCCCTAAAAGTTGTACATTCATGGGGTCCTACTGCAATGAATGGAGTTGCAACCTCAGCCTGGACTCCATCCAGGCCACGCCCCAACACGTTTCACTCCGCCCCTGGAGCTTAGTAATGAGTGAAACGTGTTGGGGCGTGGCCTGGTCGGAGTTCAGGCTGAGGTTGCCACTCCATTCATTGCAGTAGGATGCCATGGATGTGTGACATTTAGGGGTTATCCTTTCTTTCTTGAACCTTTGCAGGACCCAGGACAGGTTCCATCCTATGTCAGCACTCAGTTGCGGATGCACTATTCACATACCTCCTCTCTATTGAGCTTGAGCGGCACACACATTTTTCCTAGTTCCAGGTTCAGGCGGGCGGCTGATTGGACGTAAAACTGCATTCTGGTTTTACCTCCCCCTAGCTGCATGTGTGAATGGAACCTCTGTCATTCATATGTATACTGCCAACACAGGTGATTGTGTGCAACCAATTTTTTTTTTTTTCATTTATGTCTATTTTTCCTGCTAAACAATCAGCTGCTCTATAAAACAACCAGGGTATCAAACTATCGTTCCATAGGCCAGGGTCAGAATGTATAAATCTATTCAGGTTAATGATGCAAAAAGTAGAATGTCTCATGATTTACCTTGGCTTCAGGGTCACTGTTGATGCTAGAGGAATCCTCTTCATCAGAATGAGGGACATTTCTGTGGATGAGAATGTATGTTTATACAGTATATTCAGAACGTAATCATCATAATAGAGTGATATTCTCTAATAGTATGTAGTCATTTAGCCCCGGATGCTGGTGCCAATATCATATACACAGACTGACACATAACTGACCTAGTGTCCCTTCTTACAGTATGTGTCATGTAATGACCTGAAATGATGATGTGATTACGTGATTTCTCCTATTTGAGCTTGGGATAGCTGCTTGCAGCAACGTATAGAAATAACCTGAAATTCCTCAACAAGGGTAGGAAAGGTAGCCCCATAGCCTTGGGTGGCCCAGCTCTGACCTTGATTCAAGAATGCCTGTCCCTTTTTTCATTATTGCACTGATAAAGGCCTGACTTTACTTGAATTGACATTTAAAGTGAGCCTTTGCACATAGTATGCACACTAAAGTATTTTCAAATTCTGAACATGCAGTAAAATCATTTTACAGCAAGCCCTAATTCACCTCTCTAGATATCAGCATTTTGGAGAAATTCATCTTCAAATTTACAACAGAGGCGATGAAATCATAGTTTTTTTCTATTGTTTTCTATTGCACCAGAACCTTATCAGGCTGTCAGCCCTCTAATGTAGACATGCAGCTGGCGTTTTTTAGGCCCCTTTCACACTGCAGGGCAGTGTACTCCTGGTTTTGTGGGGGTTACCTGTGGTTTCCCATTGGCTTTCTATCATATACACTTTTTTGGCACGTTTTCTGAAAGCGCACCAAACATGCAGCAAGCAGGATTTTTGGCACGTTTTCCAAATGTGAAAAAAAAACATGGGACATAATAGAAAGTCTATGGGAAACTGCAGGTAACCTGTGAGAAAACCATGGGCACACTGTGCTGCAGCAGTGCGGCGGCCAAACCGCAGAGCAGCAGTGTGAAAGGGGCCTTAAAGCGGAACATCACTCTCTCAATCAACATTAACAATTTTTGATCCTTATGCTGCTAGAATTAGTAAATAGATAGGAAAGTATATTATATTTGCTTGTTTTTAACCATTTTTTACATTTCTTTAGCTACTTCCTGCTTTTCATGCCTAGGCGTGGAGGAGGAGAGGAGGATTTTTCTCAGCTAGGCACGCCCTCCTGCCTGCATGCCTGAGCTAAGGACAGATAGCAGGAAGTAAATGCTACATGAATCATCTGCCCTTACTCAAGATGGCAGTGGCCAGAAATGCTAGGGGGTGTTTTTCAAAGTAGTTTTTCAGTAAAATAAAGCACAGAGACATTGATGGATGGGGGAGTTTGCTTTGAATATTAAAAATAAATTAAACAGCGTTTTTGGTTTATGGTACTCAGATGCAGTGTAGTTCCACTTTAAGCTACTAGAAACAAGACTTTAAGGTCTTATCTTATCTCTGTACTGCCTGTATATTAACAACTTCACCTCTCTTATCCTTCACATTAACTCCCTCATCTTCATCCTTCCACTGTATGTGACATGTCCATTACCTCTTCACCTCCTTCTCCCTGTGTATGACCTGTGCATTAAAGACGCATACACCTAGTTACTTCACATTTTAACCACCCCATTACCAGCATATTTACTTTCAAAAAATGGTGGCAAAAATCACTTTGGGGTATATACTTTCCAAGAAAAGGGTCATTACAGGGGTAGTCGTATTGTACTGGTATTTTGTTTTGTTATGCTTTAAAACAGAACATTTTAAAACTGTTATTATATACTGTATAATAAAACATAGAAAGCAGCGGTTATTAAATACCACCAAAAGACAGCTGTATCTGTCTCAGAGAAAGATATAAAATGTATTTGGATACAGTGTTGCATGACCCCCCGGTAATTGTCAATTAAAGCCCAACTCCAGGCAAAAAAAAAGTTTTCTCACGCAGTGGTGATGTGCCCACAATGCATGGGTCAACTGCTCATATTGTCTAGGGCAGAGTTCTCCAAACCTTCTAAACAAAGGGCCAGTTTACTGTCCTTCAGACTTTAGGGGGCTGGACTGTGGCCAGTGGGCATAGAACATTTTCTGGCATCAGTGGGAGTAAACAGTGCCCCATCTTTGGTATTAGGGGGAGGAATAGTGCCCCATTGTTGTTGTCAGTGGGAGAAATGGCACCCCATTGTTGATGTAGTGGCAGGAATTATGCTCAATTTCTGGTGTAGAAGGGCAGAATAGTGTCTCATATCAGTGGGATAAATAAAGCCCCAAGGGCCGGATAAAGACAAGCAAAGGGCCGCAGTTTGGAGACCCCTGGTCTAGGGGAAAGGAGAAAGCTCATGCTCACCCGATCCTTCGTTCCACCGGAAACCGCTGCTCCCCCATGGTCAAGTGTTGGACTGTTCCTGGTCTATGGATCCTTCTCTGGGCTTGATGACATCAGGAACAGCCCACAACTCAAGAACGCTGGAGTGCAGGCATGGCCAGACCAGTCTTGTGCTGGGAGGATCAGAGGTTTAGGTAAGTAAATCTCCTTTCTCCTCTCCCCTAGACAAAATCAATTTGCTGACCCATGCAGTTCTGGCACAGCCCCACTGCATATGAAAAACTTTTTTTGCCCAGAGATGGCCTTTAAACCATCACAGCACTGAAAACTGAAAAACTGCCCGGTGATGGAGTATTACAGATTAGTGCTTAAGCCCTGGTTCACACTGACAGTGAGAATGAAATCGTGCAGCTGAACTCACACCATTTCATTCTCGCATGTCAATCCTGACTTCAGGGGCAATTTCAGAGATATCTCTGCGGGTTTCTGCACAAATGTCTATGGAAACCACACCCCGAAGTCGCCAAAAGTAGTACAAGAACTACTTTTGGGAATCGGTGCAGCGACACAATTGCAGCGTCACACTGATTTGGACGGTTCCATTGCCGGCAATTGCCGGCGATTTGGCATGCGATTTGACTTGTCAAATCGCAATCCAAATTGTGAACCTAGGCTCAGTGGTAAAGAGCTTAAAATTTAGTAGATTATTCCCAGTAAGGTAGCATTCATCCATATTATACCACCGCTCCAAAACATCCTTAACTTGTATTGCTAATTGTGCTGATTCCAGTAAGCTGAAAACAAACTCTGCATAGTGAAAGCCTAATACTTCAGAATGATACATATCCTGTTCCTAGGAATACTAATGACGCTACAAACTGACTGAGCTGTGCATGTATTCAATGCATAACGATTAAAATGATAAGAGGTGCTGTGACTAGGCAGGGGGAGGATATGCATATATGGATTATGGCTTTTTGTTGCAGGAAAATGAGTGTAATGGAACGAAATATAGACAGCTTTAAATACAAATGTCTACTTAATCCACTTAATACATGTCTGTGCATCTTTTTGCACAGATAACTGAATGAGAATCTTTAAAAAGGATACAGTATGTTGAAGTTATTTTGTTCATTTGTCCTACATTTATATGAGCTGTCTATATACCAATAATATTTACTTTCATAGGTTGTCATTTATCATATCCTAACCTACCTAAAGCTGGCTATGTGTTGCCCAAATAATTTGTTCATTGTTATTAGTGAAGAGGAAAGGGGTAAAAAATGAGCATGGGTAAGTACATTTGACGAAAGTTCTTGTTATAGCTTTCAGAGAGGTTTAGAAATCTCTATTACTTATTAAACCAGCAATAAAACAAAAAATAATATATTGCAGCTTACCAATCCATAAAGCTTACTTCCAGGAAAAAAAACTCTTGCAGTACATCTCCCCCTCCCCAATGTTCATTTAGTCTAGGGGTAGAGGTTTAAAGTGGAATTCCAGCTTAACCCTAACTACTAAAACTGTCCCCTCCCCATCCTGATACCTACAGTATGCTTACTAATCTTTGTATGAAAGTTACTTACCTATTTTCAGCTTGCTTCTGTATCCAGTCACCTGATAACCCTGTGTCAGCCAGTGGCAGCTGCAGGGGAGAGGAGAGAGCTCTCCAATAACAGCTAACAAAGCTTAAATAGAGGGAAAAGAAAAAGATACAGCTGCACACCACCATAAACCCAACAACAATTTATTGTATCAACATAGACTGCTACCAGGACCCAGGACACAGCAAAAAGGTGATGCGTTTCACACTTAACTTGTGCTTCTTCAAAACCATGGTTTTGAAGAACCACGGGTTAAGTGTGAAACGCGTCACCTCTTTGCTGTGTCCTACGTCCTGGTGGCAGTCTATGTTGACACCATAAATCCCTGTTGGGTTTATGGTGGTGTGCAGCCACATCTTTCTCTTTTTCCTCATACTACGGTGGCAAGCCGGCGCTGTAGAACCCAGCCCAGTTACTCCATTTGGATTATTATCACCTGGAGCAGCGTCATCTCTCTTAGACCCAATGTGTGAGCCACTCAGACTATGGAAGGGGCACGAGTCCTTGACATCCACCGCTGAGAGTGCCGGTCTGGGAGGGAGTGCATCCTGGCTCCTGAAAGTGCTGAATGTATGAGAAAGTCTCCCTTTAGTGGCACATCTATGCAAACCCTTGGATCGATGGTTAGTGGTATCATGAGGATCATGTTTAAGCTCCAAAGGGTGGAGCGAAATGCGTTGGGGGCATGGCCTGGAGGGAGTCCAGGCTGAGGTTACCACTAACCATTGATCCAAGGGACTGCTTAGATGTGCAGCTAAAGGGAGACTTTCTCATACATTCAGCTAATAAAGCCTGGAGCGGTGATGTTACCAATAAGCTTCAAAGCCAAGCTGGCTTACACAGGAGGGCCTAATCATGTAGGCAGCCAAAAAATACAGTGTATATATATATATCTTTCTTAGGGTAGGTGTTAGCAAGGGGGAAGGGACAGTTTGTGGCTGCATTATTTTCAACTTTTTTTGCTTTTTTCTTGGTGATCCGGCCAGTAACACACTTCCTGTCTTAGGGTGTCTCCACTCTGGGTGAAGGTACAACAAAGACACCTTTGGACAATAGCATTGTCAAACTAAGAAGAAGGTAGTGTTAGATACTCTAGAAGATTTAGATGGACTTAAATAAATTAACGTGTAACTAAAGGCAACTTTTTTTTTTTTCATTTTGGATAGAGTAGGGTTATAACCCCTGTCAGTTTTGTTGTCCCATAGGAAAGATTTCCCTTCACTTCCTGTTCCATAGCCAAAACAGGAAGTGAGAGGTTATCCTTCCAAAGTGAATGAATCCTAGGGTGTCACTAAGGTCTCCAGAACTTGTCTCCATTGGAAGATTTCTTCTTTATTACTACTCTGATGTCTGATGATTTTCTTTTACTTTCATTTTCGAAGATAACGGTAAACAGGACAATTAAGGGGGGTGACTCTCTCTAATGGGGCACAGACAGCAATAAAACTAACTGATGTCCCTCTCTACTATATCCAAAACTAAAAAAAAAAAAAGATTTGCCTTTAAGTATACTTTAAGGCCAAACTCCAGCTAACACTTTTTAAGCACTTACAGTGAACATTTTTTATTTTAATTTTGGAAGATAGTTTTACTTAAACAAAAGCAAACTGACCATTCTAAGAACTCCTGTCAGTGTTAAATGGTTTGTTTTGGCTCTCTAACTGCCACCTTTGCTGGACAGCTTGATCTGTTAACAAATAACAGACATACTGGTTGGAACAGCAAGTGAAAAAAAAAGACAAAATAAAAAGCCTAAGACCACTGGGACGTTCTTTAGGAGCTTTAGTGCTAAAAGCGCCTGAATAACTCCCTCCAATCCACCCCAATGTGAAAGCCTGAGTGCTTTCACACTGAGGCGGTGCACTTGCAGGACCAGAAAAAAGTCCTGCAAGCAACATCTGTGGGGCGGTGTGGGAGTGGTGTATACAGCGTTCCTCCACCGCCCCTGCCCATTGAAATAAATGGGCAGCACTTCCGAAGTGGGTGAACACTGGCAATAGTTAACTCCTTCTTAGAATTGGTAGGCTGCAACATCTTACATTTTTGGTTTTGGTTTTAATACTATTTTAAAAGATAATTAATTTAACCACACAGAAAAGAAAATTATAGTTTCAATGTGTGTGCTTTAAAGCAAAGTTGGATGAAAAATTCATAGTGGGGTTGGAATGCAATACAGAAAGTCAAATCTCTCATCTACTATCCTAATTATTGAAAGATCAGCCCATCTAACATTGACCTAGCCCACCGGAACCAATTAAGTGTCAACTGGTAACAGCAGGGAGAAGTTAAGGGTTGTGGTTATCTGGCATATACTATATTTTGAAAAGCCACACTTTATCAGAAACGAATGCTCGAGGCTGGTCAAGCTGTTCTTGTAGTATGCAATGAGCGAATGGTATTGCCTGCTGATCACAGATGTATAAGTGAAGCAGGTAGATGCTAATTATAATTCTAAAGCGCAAAGTATTTTCATTAGTTCCACACTTAGCAGCCTTCAGAGGGATGGACCAGACTTAGCAGCCTTCAGATGGATGGACCAGATATAATAGCCTTCAGGGGGATGGACCAGAGGTAACAGCCTTCAGAGGGATGGACCAGACTTAACAGCCTTCAGAGGGAGGGACCAGACTTAATAGCTTTCAGAGGAATAGACCAGGCTTAGCATTCTTCTGAGGGATGGAGCTGACTTAGCAGTTTTCAGAGGAATAGACCAAATTTATCAGCCCTCAGAGGGATGGGCCAGACTTAAAAGCTTTCAGAGGGATGGACCAGAATTAACAGCCTTCAGAGGGATGGACCAGACTTAGCAGCCTTCAGAGGGATGGACCATACTTAATAGCTACCAGAGGAATGGACTAGAATTAGCAACCTTCAGAGGGATTGAGCAGACTTAGCAGCCTTCAGAAAGCTGGACCCTGCTTAGCAGCCTTCATAGGGACGGACCCGATTTAGCAGCCCTCAGAGGGATAGACCAGACTTAGCAGCCTTGAGAGGGATGGACCAGAATTGGCAGCCTTCAGAGGGATGGCCCAGACCTGGCAGCTTTCAGAAGGATTGAGGGATCCCACACCAGACCATTCTTACCTAATAGTAGCTATGTGAGTTGCTATGATTTGGTAGTTAGGCTTCTTGCTGCATGCCAATTGATGCTACAGGTTACTTGCCAACCTTCGATATAGCTACCAGAGGAATGGACTAGAATTAGCAACCTTCAGAGGGATTGAGCAGACTTAGCAGCCTTCAGAAAGCTGGACCCTGCTTAGCAGCCTTCATAGGGACGGACCCGATTTAGCAGCCCTCAGAGGGATAGACCAGACTTAGCAGCCTTGAGAGGGATGGACCAGAATTGGCAGCCTTCAGAGGGATGGCCCAGACCTGGCAGCTTTCAGAAGGATTGAGGGATCCCACACCAGACCATTCTTACCTAATAGTAGCTATGTGAGTTGCTATGATTTGGTAGTTAGGCTTCTTGCTGCATGCCAATTGATGCTACAGGTTACTTGCCAACCTTCGATATAGCTACCAGAGGAATGGACTAGAATTAGCAACCTTCAGAGGGATTGAGCAGACTTAGCAGCCTTCAGAAAGCTGGACCCTGCTTAGCAGCCTTCATAGGGACGGACCCGATTTAGCAGCCCTCAGAGGGATAGACCAGACTTAGCAGCCTTGAGAGGGATGGACCAGAATTGGCAGCCTTCAGAGGGATGGCCCAGACCTGGCAGCTTTCAGAAGGATTGAGGGATCCCACACCAGACCATTCTTACCTAATAGTAGCTATGTGAGTTGCTATGATTTGGCAGTTAGGCTTCTTGCTGCATGCCAATTGATGCTACAGGTTACTTGCCAACCTCCGATGTATTAAAGAGTACTCAACAAAAATAAATATTTGGCTTTAAATGGCATGGAAAGACAAGACTTGATCCCCCATTGTGCTTACTTTTGTCAGGATGTTGTAAGAAAGGCCTTCCTTTCCACCAACAAGGCTGTGACCGTTAAATGCAATACAATGCCCTGCTTCTCTATAGAAGAATATATGGAGAATTAATTTCTGCTGAGCTCAGCTTGTCAGGATCACGCCACAAGCAGGGAGAGATGTTCCTGTCAGGGTGCAGCATGCAGCAAAAATCCAGCAAGGGATGAAAAAACATTGGCAATGAAAATCATATAAACAATCCAACAAACATTGGCAGTCTTTTTAACGTAAACCAAAAGTGGACAAAGCAATTTATTGCAATATTTATGAGAAACTGTCACTCAACTAAATCATCTACTAAATATTATATACAATTTATATTGTAACATTTCATGTCCTTGCCTTAGTTTTAAAGAGGCGTAGCGTAATGTAGCTCCTTCAAACTCCTTTAGACTTGGATCTGGGTTCACTGTGGCTGCGTGCAAATCCTACAGATAAACAGATCTCATATTAGAACACAGCAGCAATCAGTCACACAGTATGACTGTGAAGAAAATAGGGAGGTAAAGACAGTGATCCATATCTACTAGCAAAGGCTACTATGCAGTGAGACATCATGTGCAGAATGAAGGCATGAAGTGTTTCATCAAAGCCATATTTGCTTCACATAAGATAAGGATTAAGCGGTGCATGTTTTTTCTCTCTGTGGCTAATTCATCATGCACTGATAAATCCATCACCGTCCGATAAACTAGCCCCTGTGGGTAACACATGATGCTTATCTCATGTGACGTAAATCTGTCCATCTGAAGAGTGGACTTTACACTGTACCCATGTATACATATAATAATGAACTGTAAATATGAAACAGCATGGTTTCCCTTCAAGCAAAAGAGGCGTAGAACATTTTGGTTAAAAGAAAAGAGCATGCGCATTATGTTGCTGGGTGTTGATTGGAGCAAGCGTTGCACAGAAATGGAGACGATAACTTCTAAAACAAAGAAAAGTGAAGGTGTTGCCAATGTGGCAGCCAATCAAATTTCACCTGTGAGTTTTTGCCTGCAGGTTAGACAATAAAAGGAATATTTGATTGGCTATTGCCTACAACAGTGGTTCTCAACCCTGTCCTCAAGTACCCCCAACGGGCCATGTTGTGGGAATTTCTCTTAGATAAAATAGCTGTCCAAAATACCAAGCCATTGACTCTGATTTAAAGCACCTCTGCAAGGTAAAGGAAAACCTGCAAACCTGGCCTGTTGGGGGTACTTGAGGACAGGGTTGAGAACCACTGGCCTACAACACCTTCATTTTTCTTGCTTCAGTCAGCTTCAGAAGATCAGAATGTGGACTTGTGAGTGTGAGAGTCCAGAGCTTGCGTTGGTCTTCAGGTTCATGAATGGTAATTGTGAGAGTAACAGCCACTACCATGCAAACAAAAAAAAAAGAAAGGTTACACGTTGAGACGTCTCTAACCAAATACTTGCCTTCCAAATGTCAACATTTATCTTTCCCCCATTCAGAAGAGCAAAATCACTCCATGGCTGTTTCTAGGCATATAATTATTCACAAGGAAGCAGCACATTGATGAAAAAAAAAGAAAATAAGAAAAAAGGAAGGAAAGAAAAAAAAAAAACAAGACAGCTTTGTTAGCACATTTGTACAGGGTGGTTTCAGGATAAATGGCTTCTTAATGGGCAGTTATCATGACACTTTTACTGACATATTTGGTTAGCGTTCTTTTTACAAAGCACCGTCCCAACAATAATAACTTCCATTTCATGCTCTGCAAACTTCTCTTTGCTCCCAGGGCTGCAATTTCATTGCTTGTCTGCTGATGTATCAGAAGTAAAACGCAGAGCATCACACTGCACCGACGGCTGGATGGAACATTTGTTTGGCAATTGTGGCGTCCTCCAGAGGAGCTGATCTGGACCATAGTAACTAGTGGTTTATGTAAGCTTCAAGGAGACAGGTGTCCACTGAATAGTGACTACATCCAATCGGATGCAGTCACTGTCTGGGTATTCAGGCCGCTACAGAGGCTGTGTCTACATAAAATGGCCAAAAATGTAGATTCCTCCACCCACACTGTTAAAATGGATCACAGAAACTATTTATTTTTCTCATGTGTCAAATGGGGCTGCATGAAAGCGATCTAAGCATGTATGGCTAGCCTTCAGTTTCAAAATGGAGTTTTGCATAGGTGTGCGTAGACTATTGCATTAGGGTGTGCATCCCAAAGCTCAAACACACATGCCTTTCTCTGCAGCCTCAGCTGCACTGGACAGTGAATGAATGGGAAATGCTCTGTGCTGAGCGGCTTCCTGTTCATTCACAAACTGAAGCATAGGAAGCACAGTTTACTATGCTTTGGTTATGAATGAACACAGTGGGTGAGTGTGTTCATTTAGAAAAGGAAGGCACTGATAAATGACATATTTAATAGCCTCCTCCACCCAATCTCCATCCTGAAACAATCCCATCAGCAGGTGGGGGGAGAGGAGGGAAGCCAGCACCCCTGCCGAGTGGGGGGGGGGCCAATATGGGGGAAGCCCCGGAGGTAAGGAAAATCGTCACTGCACATAGTGATTAGGGTGTGCCCAGGCACACCTGGTAGACCCCTGCGCACGTCTATGGACTTTTGTTGAACCAGACAGTGGCAACAGAGCCACCTGTGGCTCAGTTTTTGGCCAGTTTAACAGGTATCAGCAGAAATATGAGTTGTGTACAGCCAACTTAAAGATCAAGTCCAGACACAAGAAAAAAACTACCCCTGTAATGGGGGTCCCCCACACTGCAAAGATCACATGCTTGTTTTTGCTCAGGGGTAGGAATAAAGTGTAATACCTACCTTATTCCTCACTCCAGGAGGGTCCCTCCGGTGTTGCAACCAATCCTCCACAGCCACAATCTAAGGCGCTCCCAGCCATGGTTGCACTCCTGCCTCCTCAATGTACAATGCAGGGTTAATAGCCCTGCACTGTACAAATTGATGCGAAGGGACCTTCCACAGACTGGAGAACCAGAGGGAGATAAGGAAAGTGCCAAAGTCTGCTGGAGCAGGGGTAAGGTAAGTAATGATGTCTTCTGGATGTAACCCTTTAACCCCTGAAGTGCTGGGGGCCCCACTTTTTTCCCAGCCAGGAGTTGGGCTTTAAATTCACTGTAATCTGTATTCTTTCTGCACTGGGGCCTCACAGCGGAAGTGATATCAGTACACAAACATCTAAATCCAATAACAAAAAAGTAATATATTGCAACATACCAGTTCACAAATGTGGTGGCTGTTTTGTTTTGTTAGCAGCTCACTCCTGATTTGGACTACAGGACACCTCACCCTCTCTTCATTTTCATGAGGTGTTCTCTAGTTCACAGTGAGAACTGGGATGGGCTAGTAACATCGACTGAAATTTCAGTTTAGCACAGGCAGTTAGGAGCTCACTGGAATTCTGGCAGGGTCAACGGGGTTTACATACACTTCAATGACATGGATGCTTTTTACTTCCAGCTCAGCCCTAATTAAGACATGAATCAGCTTTCTTAGACAAAATGGGCCTGCTACATGAAAACAAATTGGTAGGAATTCAATAAAGCTGCTGCGCCATTTTTCTGACATTAATCCCTCTTGTTAATGTATTGTGCCAAATTCATGATGCATTTGAGACACTTTTAGGTATGACAGCGACTATTGCACCCAATTCAGGTAATTCTAAAATGCGCCACTTTGATATTGTGCCGCATTGAATGCACCAAATGTAAAAGCTGACATTGTGCCGCATTGAATGCACCAAATGTAAAAGCTGACATTGTGCCGCATTGAATGCACCAAATGTAAAAGCTGACATTGTGCCGCATGGAATGCACCAAATGTAAAAGCTGACATTGTGCCGCATGGAATGCACCCAATGTAAAAGTTGAGCTAATGATAACTAACTCTCTTTTGGTTTACAGAGGTAAAAACTGGGTTAGGCAGATTTTGCAAAAGTGTCTCTCGTGTTTTCTAAAAGTGGTGCAGCATGAGCCAAATTCTGGTAGCGTTCTAGACAGGTACATGAATTTGGCCCATTCTTCACCGCTTTTAGAATGCATGAGAGACACTTTCACAAATTATGCCTGCGCCAGTCTTTATGAATTCCAGGGACTATGTGTGCTCATGTCATAGTACATAAATCCTTTAGGCTAGGTTCACACTGCTGCGAACTGTACTGCGAATAGATTGCATTGCGATAGATTAAATTCGCAAGTCATCTCCAATAACATAGTGTTCTACCAGTGCAGTTCACATTGATGCGTTGCGAATCTAATCCGTGAAAAAAAGGGTCCTGTGCGAGTTTGATCCGTGTGCGATTCTGTGCGTTGCGAATTCAGCTCCATAGACTACAATAGAACACGGATTTAAAACGCAATCTCCCATTCACATCACTGCGATAACTTCCCCCTCCAACTCCAGCTACAGCTTTGCAGTACATTCGCACCAACACATGTAGAAATTGCACTTGTGTCTGTACTGAAAAAACTCGCATCGCAAACGTATTCAATTCGCAGAAAATTGGCACCGCAGCAGCGTGAACCTAGCCTAAAATGCAGTGCACTGATGTATCTCAAACCCCAAAAACAGGCGCTGTGAAAGAACCCTTTAGCTCCCATCACAATCCTCTGACTAGTACACACATTTGTTCTGACAACTACATTTTCTACTACAGATTGGAAACATTTACAAATGTTATAATAAGGATTAGTAAGCTGTACAGCACACTTTTGTATGCAGTAAAACTTTGCCAATGCAGACATGATGCCCTTTTTCCTGAGTTCTTGTTAGGCTAGAACACACACACACGTGTGAAAATGTTGTATGACCACATCCGAACTGGGAAATAAAATGTCAAGTTTTTCTTCATGTTACTATATTGTGTAATGGAGTTTATTTATACTTTGAAGGACTCTGAGTAGGAAAGATGCCCATTTTCCACAGGCACAATAGAAATCATCTATACTTAGAACAGTCATTTTTAATCCCCCTCAACAAACTTTATTAGTCATTTTGATCATAGTACTTTAGAGGTTGGTCTATATATATATATATATATATATATAAGTATTATGCACTCTAATGGGTGGCAAAAGAAAATGCAAGAAGAACTCTGGCACACCACAAAGGCCTTGTGTAGATGGATGTTGGGCTTGTGTTGCTGGGCTTTTGCTTACTACAAATAGGTTTTGCATTCCCATACAAGCCTATGAGAATGCAAAGATGGCTTGAAGCAGGTCAGAAGGAGGTAAACCACTGATCAAGTGCACCTGTCAATGACTTCAGAATGAGCTCAGAAATATCTCAATCTAATGTCAAAATTATACCCGTAACAGAAGCCCAAAGCCTGTCAACACAGACAGTAAACTGCTTTTGCAATTTCCATAGACTTGCATTGGGAAGGGAAGCAGCTGTGATGTGAACAAAAGCCTGTCAACGCTATCCCTTCAGGAAACCTAGGTGGCCTTTAAATACACTTTATGTCCAATACTAGTGAGAGGTCATCATCCATTCCATAAACAGCAGCTGAATATGATGGAACCCAATGCATATAACCGTGGCATTAAAGGCATAGTTTGGTGATTATATCATTGTACCAGGGCACAGAAGAGAAGAGAGAAGGTATGCACCAAGATAACGAGTAGTGCCAGTAACTTCCACAGGAAATCAGCACTCATAAAACAAATCAGATCTAGGTGTTGGAATTTTACACAAAGACTGTGATAACTCTCCAAAAAGAGATCAATAAATACAGCATGTCCTTTATCGTATTAATCAGTGTACAATGCAGTCATCCCACCAAGCACTGGAGGTTCCTCCTCAGCGTTGATCACTCTAAAAACGGTGATGTAACCTGTTAATCTCCAGGAAATGTTCTCACCTTATTTAAATATTTATTCACCACCATTCCCCCTTTTCAATTTAGCTCATGCATGACAGCGGATAACTTCAACCCACATTCATTTTAAATATTCAATCTGATGCCTCACAGAAAATCAAATATTTATGACTCCAAAATTTGCATGTCTATTTCATACGCGTATAATGTGTCAGTGGCTGCCTTTAAATATTCACACTTAGGAGGGTATAATGTTTATTTCATGTCCAGTCACTTTCCTAGCTCTTTACAGACAACTTTGACTGTCTGAAGGAAATACTTGTACTGCGATGAAAAAGAAGATAGACACATAGAAAGTCTTATCTAGAGACAGTCCAAGTAAATATTTGATGAAACTTGTTTGTACACTGAAGATATCAAGCATCCCTGTAGGGTCCCCGTCAAATGCCATCAGGCCATAAAAGTGTGAAATTAAAGCAGAATTACTTTTCATCAAACAACCATAACAAGAGTATAGGAAATCTATAAGGTTCTCTGGGTGCAAATAGTTTCAGACCGTGGATTTACTTTGTTTCTTTAAGTAGGAAAACCCTGGGAGATGGAAATTATTGTTAGGAGGAGGAGAACTAAATATCTTTTTTTAATGCAAACACTCTGAAATTGCAAGTTAAAAATAGTGCATGCGTGCATACTTGCAAATCTGTGCCACTTTTTTCTTTATGCATATTTTATAAGTATCCATGTGCCACTTGCAGCTTCTGTTCCATTACTTCTTATCTGTAGGTAATAAAGGTAGTGTTGCTATCTGAGGGAAGTGATGAAATCATTTCTTCACAGGAAGTTCATGTTGCAAAATTCCTACCTACACACTTGCCTTCCATATGTCAAAAGCAAAATCACTCCATGGCTGTTCCTAGGCATACAATTATTATTAGAAAGCAGCACATTGATGAAAAAGAAAATAAGAAGGAAAAAAAAAAGACAGCGTTGTTAGCACATTTGTTAAGGGTGATTTTAGGATAAATGGATTCCTAATGTAGGGTGACCAGATGTCCCTGGTCTCAGGGGACAGTTCCCGGATTGAGGACACTGTCCCTGGACCAAATCTGTCCCCGGTTTTGTCCCCTGATGGGAATTGAACAGGGGCCCAAGCCATTTCAAAGACAGCCAGTGCAGAATTTACAAAAAATTCTGAATTACACCCCCCCCCCCCACTCTGCTGCTCCCTAAAAGCACCTGGGAAAACACGTTAGGCACACATTTAACCCTTTGATTGCCCTGATGTTAACTCCTTCCCAGCCAGTGTCATTAGTACAGTGACAGTGTATATTTTTTAGCACTGATCACTTTATTAATGTCACTGGTTCCCACAAAGTGTCACTTAGGGGTTGATTTACTAAAGCTGGAGAGTGCAAAAACTGGTGCAGATTTGCAGGCTAGCCAATCAGCTTCTAACCTCAGCTTGTTCAATCAAGCTTTGACAATAAAACCTGGAAGCTGATTGGTTTCTGTGTGGAGCTGCACCACATTTTGCAATTTCAAGCTTTAGTAAATCAACCCCTTAGTGTCTGATTTGTCCGCCGCAATACCCCAGTCCCGCTATAAGTCGCTGATTGCCTCCATTACTAGTAAAAATAAAATATGTCCCCGGATTTCATTTAAAAATATGGTCACCTTATCTTAATGGGCAGTTATCATGACACTTTACACTGAAATATTTAGTTAGAATTCTTTCCAACAAAGCACCGTTCAAACAGTAATAACGGGCATTTCATACTCTGCAAACTTCTCTTTGCTCCTGATATTTTTTTTTATTGTGTGTCTGCTGAACATGCCATATCAGAAGTAGAACTCAAAGCCTCACACTGCACCGATGGCTGGCTGGAACATTTGTTTGCCATTTGTGGTATCCTCAAGATGAGCTGATCTAGATCATAGTACACTATGTTACTATACATAGTAATCAGTGATTATGTGAGCTGAAGGAGGCTGGTGAGAATTGTTGTCCAACCAGATGCAGTCGATGTTTGGGTGCTGCAGCTGCCTGAATAGAGCAACCGGCAATGTAGATTCCTCCATCCTTAGGCCTCATGCACACAGGATGTTAAAAAAAGTTACAAAAACGGCAGTAGCGGTTTTGAGCATTTTTGAATTAGTGTTTTTAAGCTTTTTTTTTTTCAATGGAAGCAAAAATGTTAAAAAGCGCTGGTGAGCGTTTATCACCCCAGCCAAAAAGAGTTGATAACAGCCTATGTGTGCATGGACACATAGGATAACATGCTGGAGAATTTATTGACTGTAGGGTTTGAAGCCAGAAATTGCTGCTGTAAAAACATTCAAAAACGTCCTGTGTGCATGAGGCCTTACTGTTTAGTGTGCACTAGGGAATTGACTGATTTATTCAGCTTGTTCTGGAAGTTCTCTGTAGGATAGGATGGTTATATCTTTAATCTAATCCTCTTTTTCTCACCTTCCTTTATTAGAACGTGTTACTTGTTTTACTTAAAGCCATATTATAGGCAAATTATTTTTTAATAAAATAAACTAACAAGTGTATACACTTTATCAATTAATACAATTAAAATAACAAACATGTTATACCCACCTTCTCTGTGCTCTCCTCTGGCACTCTTGGCTCCTTCACTTCTGTGTCTGCCGCCATAGCAAGCACTATGGGCAAATGTGTGGGCTCGCTCCCAGCCGGGCTCTGTGTGGTGAAAATAATTATTTGATCCCTTGCAGATTTTGTAAGTTTGCCCACTTACAAATAAATGAAGGGTCTGTAATTTTTATCATAGGTGTATTTTAAATGATAGAGACAGAATATCAACCAAAAATCCAGAAAAAACACATTATACAAATGTTATAAATTGAGTTGCAGTTCAGTGAGTAAAATAAGTATTTTATCCCCAAGCAAAACATGACTTAGTACTTGGTGGAGAAACCCTGTTGGCAAGCACAGGGGTAAGAGGTTTCTTGTAGTTGGTTACCAGGTTTGCACACATCTCAGGAGGGATTTTGGTCCACACTTCAGTACAGATCTTCTCTAAATCCTTAAGGTTTCTTGGCTGTCGCTTGGCAACTAGAAGTTTCAGCTTCCTCCATACATTTTCTTTAGGATTAAGGTCTGGAGACTGGCTAGGCCATGTGCTTCTTCTTGAGTCACTCCTTTGTTGCCTTGGCGGTATGTTTTAGGTCATTGTCATGATGGAAGAACCACCTACGGCCCATCTTCAGTATTCTGGCTGAGAGAAGAAGGATCTCATCCATGATTATACAATTCATGGGCCCGCCAATTGGCCTATTCAATGTTGTAAAATCGGCCTGTACCTTTAGCAAAGAAACAGCCCTATAGCATAATGTTTCCACCTCCATGCTTGACTGTAGGGATGGTGTTATTAGGGTCATAGTCAGCATTTTGCTTCCTACAAACTCAGTGAGTCTAGTTAATTCCAAAGAGCTCAATTTTGGTCTCATCTGACCACAGCACTTTATCCCAATCCTTCTCTGAATCATTAAGATGTTCATTGGCAAACTTCAGACTGGCCTGTACATGTGCCTTCTTGAGGAGGGGGACCTTTGTGGGTACTGCAGGATTTCAATCCAAGGTGGCATATTGTATTACCAATGGTTTATTTGATGACTGTGGTCCCAACTGCCTTGAGATCATTCACAAAATCCTCCCGCGTAGTTCTGGGCTGATCCCTCACTTTTCTTATGATCATCCTTATCCCATGAGGTGAAACCTTGCATGGAGCTCCAGACTGAGGGCGATATTCGCCGAGGGCCAATATTCATATAAAAACATCTGGGTAGCAGTGACCATAACATTATTTAATTTAATGTAAGCTGCACGCAACAAACACATACGTGAAAGATAAAAACACTTAACTTTACCCATTTGCTGACCACGTAAGGACTATTTACTGCTGCAAGGTGGCAGCATAATGCAAATCACCATCTATAAACGGTGATTCGTGCATGCGCGGCTAAGGGGAAAGCGTGCGCTGGCGGCGGCGTGCTCTCATGCCCGCCAAGAGCTCAAAGAGTGTGGCCGCGGGTCGGGCGGAATTGAGTCCGCAGGCGACCCGCAATCACCTGATACAAAAGAAAAGCGGGAAACCGGCCATGTAAACACGGCGGTTCCCTGCTCTGACAGGGGACATGACAGAGATCTACTGATCCCTGTCATCAGGATCAGTTAGGTCTGTTTTGCCCCTGCCAGCCTAGCCCCCCCCCCACAATTAGAACACGCCTAGGGAACACAGTTAACCCCTTGATTGCCCCCTACAGTTTAATCCCTTCCCTGCCAGTGACATTTATATAGTAATCATTTTTTTTTTTAGATTTGAGCGCTGTATAAATGTCAATCGCCCCAAAAAAGTGTCAAAAATGTCCGACATGTCTGCCGCAATTTCACAGTCCCGATATAAATCGCAGATCGCCGCCATTACTAGTAAAAAAAAAAAATGTAAAAACGCCATAAATTAATTCTCATGGTTTGTAAACGCTGCAACTTTTGCGCAAAACAATCAATAAACGCAGATTGCAATTTTTTTTTTACCACAAATATGTAGAAGTATATATATCGGCCAAAACTGATAAATGCATTTGTTTTTTTATATACAATATATATTAGCAAAAAGTAAAAATTATTGTTTTTTCAAAATCGTCACTCTTTTATTGTTTATAGCGGTGATCAGAAGTGACGCAGAGGTGATCAAATACCACTAAAAGAAAGCTATATTTGTGGGGAAAAAAGGACGCCAATTTTCTTTGGGTACAACGTTGCACGACCGCGCAATCAGTTAAAGCGACGCAGTGCTGAATCGCAAAAAGTGCTCTGGTCCTAATGTGGGAAATCCTTCCGGGGCTGAAGTGGTTAAAAGAGCAAATTTTACAAGGATGAGGACTGCTCTCCAAGACTTAGACTGGGAGGGAATATTGGCATCGATGAACACAGAACACAAATGGTAATTTTTCAAAAAGACTGTATGCGAACTCACTGCAAATATATATTCCCATGGGCAATGAGTTTAAAAGGCTAAAAATAAAACCTTTGTGGCTCATGGCCAAAGTTAAAAAAGTTATAAATGATAAGAAAAGAGCATTTAAAAAATATAAAAATGAAGGAACACTATCATCTTTTAAATGTTACAAAGAATATAATAGAATATGTAAAAGGAAATCTAGGACGCAAGCATTCAAAACGAACGACAGATTGCAAAAGATAGTAGGACAAACCCCCCAAAAAATCTTCAAATATATTAATAGTAAAAAGGTCAGGTCTGAGCATGTAGGCCCTTTACAAAATAATCTAGAGTGGGAGACTGGGGACAAAGCGAAGGCAAACTTATTAAATACTTTCTTCAGCTCTGTGTAAACAAACGAGCATGGGGGAGCAAACGTCCATAATGGGGATGGTAGTGACACAGCCCCAAATGATCCACAATGGCTCAAAAGTGAAATGGTCCAGAAGTATTTAGACAGAATAAAGGTAAATAGAGCACCTGGACCAGATGGCATCCACCCACGGATCCTAAAAGAAATGAGCTCTGTCATTTCAAAGCCATTGTATCTAATTTTTAGGGACTCCTTAATGACTGGAATAGTACCACTGGATTGGCGTAGGGCCACTGTGGTGTCCATATTTAAAAAGGGATCAAAGTCTTTACCAAGTTACTATAGACCTGTTCGTTTAACTTCTATTGTTGAGAAGATACTGGAGCATTTAGCCACATAGATGAATTCTTGTTGGAAAATAATGTTTTAAGCAACAGACAGAATAGATTCAAGAAAGACAGAAGTTGTCAAACAAACCTGATTTCGTTTTATGAGGAAGTAAGTAAAACCTTGGACAGAGGATATACTTGGATTTTGCAAAAACGTTTTGACACAGTTCCCCACACACGGCTATTGTGTAAGGTAAAGTCTACAGGCTTGGAAAGATCAGTTTGTAAATGGATAGAAAACTGACCAAAAGACCAAATTCAGAGAGTAGTGGTTAATGATTCATACTCTGAATGGTCTAAGGTTATCAGTGGTGTACCCCAAGGTTCAGTGTTGGGGCCCTTACTTTTTAACATCTTTATAAATGATATCGGTTCTGGGATTAAAAGTACCATTTCAGTGTTTGCAGATGACACCAAGCTATGCAATGGAATAACGTCCTTACAGGAAGTCTCCAACTTACAAGCAGACCTCAATGCACTGTTTAATTGGGCGACTATGTGGTAAATGATGTTTAATGTTGATAAATGTAAAGTTATGCACTTGGGGTCTAAGAACATGCATGCATCATACATACTAGGGGAAGTACAACTGGGAAATTCCATAGTGGATAAGGATCTGGGGGTTTTGGTAGATCATAAACTTAATAATGGCATGCAATGCCAATCTGCGGTTTCCAAAGTGAGTAAAATCCTTTCTTGTATTAAGAGAGGTATGGACTCCAGAGAGAGAGAGACATCATTTTGCCCCTGTACAATTCATTAGTGAGACCTCATCTGGAATACGCAGTTCAGTTTTGGGCACCAATTTTTAAAAAGGATATCAGGGAACTGGAGAAAGTGCAGAGAAGGGCAACCAAACTAATAAGAGGCATGGAGGAGCTCAGCTATGAGGAAAGATTAGAGGAGCTGAATTTATTCTCTCTTGAGAAGAGGAGATTGAGGGGGGATAAGATCATATGTACAAATACATAAGGGGTTCATATAGTGAACTTGGTGTTGAGTCATTCACTTTAAGAGCATCACAAAGGACAAGGGGGCACTCTTTACGCCTAGAGGAAAAAAGCTTTAATCTCCAAATACAGAAAGGTTTCTTCACAGTAAGAGCTGTGAAAATGTGGAATAGACTCCCTCCAGAGGTGGTTCTGGCCAGCACAGTAGATTGCTTTAAAAAAGGCCTGGATTCTTTCCTTAGGCTCCATGCACATGGGACGCTGTAAATTTACATTTAGAGATGTACCCCCTGAACTCAAATAATGTTATCTTATGTGTACATGTACACAGGTTTGTTTACAGTAGTTTTTAGACAGTTGCGTTTAGAGGCTGTTCTTTGAATGCCCAAAAATGGGTTCAGATGCCAAGTTTACTGGCATTTCAGATGCCGAACGTGGATAAATGCGCCTAAACGCGGTACTCGCATCTAGGAGCATTTCGTTTACAGGCGTTTCCATTTTTAATTTTTTTTCTTTTTTGTTAAAAACGCTCCTAGACGTGAACGTGGCTAAACACGGCATACAAAATGCGGCAAAACTAACGTTTTAGACGCTGGTTTCTAGCTGTCAAGATAAAAAGTTCAGGGGAGTTTGAAAAGTGTCCCGTGTGCATGGAGCCCTAATGTACATAATATATTACTGGGTACTAACATTTATAAGTAAAGTTGATTCAGGGAAAATCCAATTGCCTCTCAGGAAGGATCAGGAAGGAATTTCCCCCGCTATAGCAAATTGGATCATGCTTTGCTGGGGTTTTTTGCCTTCCCCTGGATCAACTGTGATTGAAGTATTGTGTATATGGGATTGTATGGTTATATATATATTTTTTCTTTTTTTTTTTTTATTGGTTGAACTAGATGGACTTGTGTCTTTTTTTCAACCTGGCTAACTATGTAACTATGATTGATCATTATTTTGTATTTCTTCCATTTATGAATAATTGCTCCAACAGTTGTGTCCTTCTCACCAAGCTTCTTGCTGATGGTCTTGTAGCCCATTCCAGCTTGGTGCAGGCATACAATCTTGTCTCTGACATCCTTTAACAGATCTTTGGTCTTGGCTATGATGGTGAGGTTTGAATGGAAGAAAGTAATTCCGCGGGCAGGTGTCTTTTATACACATAACGAGCTGTCATTAGGAGCACCTTCTTAAATTGACGGGACTAATCTGTATACCACATGAACACATACTGTAACCAGTCTGTGGGAGCCAGAATTATTGATGATTGGTAGGGGATAAAATATTTATTTCACTCACTGAACTGCAACTCAATCTATAACATTTGTATCATGTGTTTTTTCTGGATTTTTGGTTGATATTCTGTCTCTATCATTTAAAACACACCTATGATAGCAATTATAGACTCTTCATTTCTTTGTAAGTGGGCAAACTTACAAAATCTGCAGGGGATCAAATAATTTTTTTGCCACTGTAGATACCCAAAATGTGCCCACTTAGTTATGCTGCCAGCAAAAAGCAAACCAGAGTTCACAGAGAATCCGAAATATGGTCATGGCATCTGGGAAACCTACTTTGAAAGCACAAGGCACACAGGGCTCTGCCTACAAATAAATGGTATGGCTTTACTGCAGGATATGTCACAGGTCCCATAAGTCCCACAGTCTCACTATACCTGCATGCCTCGTGCATGTGCAATAGGGAGTCGGCTGCAAGACATGAGGAAGTAATTGCCGATACCCCAATCCAGTAGCCATGGATATCCACAGCGCTGAGAAGAATCAGCTGCAGGGAGGACAGCAATGGCCTCCATGGGCTGGTAAGTTTCAGCTTGCTAAAAGTCAGCAGCAACAACATTTGTACACACAGGGTTCTTTCTGTAATGTTAAGCAGAGAGAACTCCAGGAGACACTGCAAATTCTATTCTATATGAATGGGCAGTGGTGTGAAATAACACTGCAGTGTCCGACAGGGAGCTCCCATGGTTTTGCAACTATGCATGTATGCTCAATTTCTTATCTTGCAATTCCAGAGTGTTTGCCTTTAGTAAAAAATAAAAATGAGCTGTACAAGATATAAAAGGAGTAAGTTTATTCAGGTTAAAATAACAGATTGTGAACACAGATATCATGAGCAAACAGCAAAAAGCAAATCAATGCAATTTACATATATACAAACACATCACAACCTAAAAACGTTGAGTATGAGCAAAATAATGTGTAGTGGACTGGAAAGAGAAATGGACAAGATTTATACATGGAAGAACAAGGTATATATATTGAACCGGCTGAAGTCTCAGGACTGGAAGACAGGATATACTATGGGATCACTGTAAGCCAGATTAGCAGTGGATCAGTACACAGGGTACAAAGCAGGAGCCAGAACATAAACTGGATTGTGAACAGGCTAAAGCAACATACACATAGGCCGAATGCCGGGAGACATTGACCAGTTCAATAGAAACCGGCCGACATTCAGCCCGTGTGTATGGCAGTCGGTCCGACTGGTTCTCTCATCCGGCTTCTGTCAGATTTGCATACTGGAAAACCAGCAGCCAACTGGCTCCCAATAAGCGCTCTCAGCCAAGGCTAGCCGCCTCAGGTACCTAACTGAATAAGAATAGCGGATATAAAGCCTTTCCCTTATCAGGTGCAGGTGGTGGTCAACAAGGCCATTATGAGCCGCAGAGCTGCGCTTGTGAAAAAGTAAAGGAGGGAAATCTATGCGGGAAACGAGTGCCACCAACAGATTAAACAGGTACACTGCAGACTCATTACAGTTTCTATTTCTTATAAGATTTGTTTGTCTGGTAGGTTGATATTTGCCATAAGACAAATATAGTAATCAACTACTAGCTGGCATTTTAAAGTGCCCCATGGCATTTCTCTTGTCATTCTATCTAACAGTAGCTGTACTACAAAGCTGTTGTAAGTTCAGTATTGTCTATTATCTTCTTGTTTCATGTCACAGCTCTTTAAAATGGAAAAACGCCTTACAATTAACTATTCTTAAAAACATTTCCCCCCGTACTCCTACCTCTCCTGCACACCTTTGTAAAATAAGATCTACATACTTACCTATTTTTAATCTGGTCTGGTCATGTGATCCTGCAGCTCAGGAGCACAAGGGAGCCAGAGCTGCAAGATCACATAACCAAAACAGATTATAAATGAGGACCTACACAGGATATGCAAGATAGGTAGGGGGAGAATGTTTTTAATAGTTAGTGTTAGGCCTTTTCCATCTTAACAATCCCTAGACAACAGTTGTAAAAAACTGTAAAAATTCACTCTTTTTACTTTTACTTCGACTTTCTCCTTTCCACTCTGCCTGGAAAAATGTGTTTTTTTTTCTATTGGCTCAGTAATAGCTCCAGGCCAAAAATTGAGTTTACCTTTAAAAGTCAGATTTTTCTCAGCTGCTATCTAGGGATTGCAAGAGAGCTGTGACAGGGAACAATAAAGAGCTTTTAGCAGTCTATATGTACAGGTACTGAGAGATCATATGGCCAGAAGAATGGTTTATTTAAGACGAGATTTGAAATCAATTCCCTGTATGCCTGGAAGCCCTTTTCCTGGAAAAAAAAAATACAGATTCTCTTGCGGGGCCACCTGCTGGGGAAATGTGGCATTGTAGAATGATCATTAGATACAATGGCCCTCTGTTAGATCCACTGAATTTCACTGGCTCAACTAAAGTGGGTGTGCATGTTTTCCATTTGCTTCTTTGGTTTCCCAAAATCAAGTTTTTAACATATTAGCAATCAATTGATGTATTTTTTTTATTAATTAGCCTTAAAGGGTTAAAGAAAGAAAATAATTAGTACAATATTGGCACTGTTGTTGAAGAAGACTTATGCATCATACATAAGGTAGTAATCACAGACAGTCTGATATTTTTGATTGGCTGGCAGCTTTTAAAATGAAAGCAACCTCAGTATGATATACCACACAATTGGGTTTTTCAGTATGTAAATAGGTGAATAGTATTATTATTAGTAATAATAAGAATACATTTATGCATAAAAACTCAATCCACTATACAGCATATTTTAAAAGTCAGTATCAGTAATTGCTTTAAGAGGGTTGACTGAATAAGTTTGTTTTAGTCTATTTTTACTTGTCTATGGTCAGACCCTTTTAGAGCCTGTTTATGCCACTACATGCTACAGAAATGTATGAATTAAAGTGCACTGTCCCATTTTATTTTGTATGATACCCCAATGAACCTAATGAGATGCAATACAGCACACTTGAGGATGTGAGCAATCCATGCATTATGGTGGGCTGAATAACAAAAAATGTTGCAAGTTTGGTTTAATTGCATTACAGAGCTTTGCTAACTTGTTGCACATGTTAAATATGCAATTAAACCCAATTACTGTAAATACAAGCGTCAACTTTTCATTACAGTAATTTCTGATTAATTGATATTGGTTACTGAACTTTGCCCATCAGTGTTCTTTTTGCTGCCATGTTGAATAAGCATGCGCTATTTCATATAATTACATGACAATGATACCTCTATGGAGACTCTAGTATAATAATAAAGAACATATACTCAGAATGAGTATGAAATGGTCTGTTCAAGCATTCATCAAAAACGTTAATATGTGATACTAAGGGATACTGGCATGCCATCAAAAATACTTTCATTCCTATATACTATTATGACAAGGAGACAAACAAAAAGGATGGTACAGCTTTATTTTTATCTTTGTACAACAGTAATGACCAACAGCTATAGCATCTGGATACATTAAAAATTGTGCTTACAATAAAGAAGTGCTTTACCTCATTCTCTGGAGTGGGAGATGATGTGACAGAGCTAAGGGACCCTTTCCTTGAGCCAGGAAGATCTGTTGGTGCAGATGCAGATACAGGGCGCTCCCACTGGGTGGCTCCAGTTGGAATGTGCCAGTAGTAAATTCCAGCAATATCATTGATTTTCTTCCAGCCCGGTGGTAGATCTGGATCTGTTTGAAATGTATGGTCGCTCCATATATCAGCTGTAAATAAGGGCAAAAAAACACATTTACACAACTGACAATAAAATGTAATGAAAGTAACATTATGGATGTGAGGCACTCACAAATAGAAGTAGAACAAATATCAAATTCAAAATTCCTAAATCTATCAATATAGGCTTTGAGCTGCGGCCAGGTCATATGATCAAGAGCAGCCTGCCTAACTGTATTATTAGTAGGCACAGTTTCAAATCTTAAAACCCTATGTATACCAAATGGCAGCAGGCATTTAATACACACACAAACTGGATGAAACATTTTATAGCCGACCACCATAAGATGGGTCCCCTTTCTATTTGTCTTAGAGTGCTAGCAGAGTTGGGGGGGGGGGCAGTATAAAGATTTCATTCTTTAATTCTTCAGGCTCTAAACTAGATAATCAAAAGAACCTAACATAGTTTTATATTCTGTCTTCTACATGTTAAAGTTTGTAGTCAGTTTTCAGTAAACAACACCAGCTACTAGTTGTTAACTTGCAGGATCAAATCTATATTGATGAATTAAGAAATGAAAGCTTTTAAAACTATGAAAAGATGGCTATTAAGGTATTTTCACATAATTCTAATAAATCAACATATGCAAATCATGGTCATTATGTATAACAATTAAAAAGGAGTGCGAAAACCGAAATGTCTACCTACATATTCTTCCACATTTTTTGAGGGTCATCAAGACAATTTCCTTCCCTAAGGCCCATTGCCTGTATTTTTCTAATGATTTTAATGATTTTCTAATGATTACTCTTTGTAAAGACCCATGGGAAGTTCTTGAATGTTAATCTGTCACTTATACCAACTAAATTGAATCGTCCTTTATTTAACAAATTCAATTCAAATCAATGGTTTATATTAAAGAAACTCTGTCACTTTGCCCAAGACACAACCTGACCAACTTATATTAATTTTTTTGAAGCTGTTCTATTGATTTTAGTCAGTAAAACATGTACAATAACATATACAACAATCTTAACAGTTTCTCACATCTCATCGTACCATAGGTATTTTTAGACAAGTACAAAGGAGTCACAATCCAAGAGACCTGGATCCAGAGTAATAAATGTATTGGTAGATACAACCCATGTGCCCAATACTTTTCAAAGATCTGTGGCTTTTTCCTGAGTTCGTAAGTACGTTTATATAGTCGTAGAACATTACTGATTCCTTTTTTCCAAGAGTCAATAAAGGGGGTGGAAGATTCCCATGTTAGAAGAATGGACTTACCAGCATGAAGTTAATGTATATGTAATGACACTTTAGCATATTTAAAAACTCCTAGGACTTCAATAATGCCTAATAGGCAGTTCATATGATGGGAAATGTTGGGGAGTATCAGGGCTTTGAAGATAAAGTCATTGACTTTTGGCCAGAAGTTCCAGACACTGTGGCAGGTCCAGAAACAATGGAACAAGTCAGCAGATTCCCCACACCCCCTAAAGCATACTGCAAAGGAGAGTGGTCCCATTTTATGACTCTAGCAGCTGTATAGTGGGCTTTCTGGAACAACGTTAGTTGTATTACTCTATCCCCTGAGAAAATCACTGAGCCTTTGTATGCGTCTTCAAATTCTGACTAGTCTTGTCCAGTAATTTGGAGAAATGGTAAAGACCACTTACGTTGGGCCTGTTGATATCTGGTCCTTGAGGTAGTAGTAAGGCTCTAATAATTAATAGAGACTAACTTGGTGGTATCTTGTCTTCTTAAAAGTTGAGGAATAATCACTTAAACAGCCCTTAGATGCACTGCAGCTTCTTTGCTCCATCAGATATTGGCACTTTCTATTTATCAAACTTGTATTGAGAGTCTCAGCATTCATCAGTGACTCTAGTAATATACTAAAACTCTAGGTAAGACAAGTTGGAAAAATTCCATTCTCCTTCTCACACCCACAATGGCCATAATGGGGTTATCACAGAAAGGACACCCCCCCCCCCCCAGCAAGACCACCAAGTGTTTCACACCTCATAATAATGTGCCCGTTTTGTAAAAAAGCCATCAACTTCTGCATAGCCAAGACACAGCCGTGATTACAACAGACTACTTGAAATGGAATAGAACTGCAATCACCTGCTGCAGAGAAAACTTGGAAAAACGGTCGTTGAGCAAAACCTTTCATATACAAGTACTGTAAATGCAAACACTCTTATTTTTTGTTGTCAGATAAAGTGTCAGGAACTCTTTATTCTTAGCAGCTGAAAACACAGACACCGAAAATAACTTTTCATCCATTCCTCCTTTCATGTAAATGCAAATAAAACAGGTTCATTCTGAGGACGATCCTGTCTATTTTGAAGCTAAAGAGAAGTGATCAGTATGTCGTTGGTTCTAATTGGTGGTTCTGTTTAGGATGCGTGGGAGAAGATGTTTGAAGTAGAACTCCATAAAGATGTCCACTGCAGTATCAAAGATTTCCCCTTGAGCTGTCATCCTGCGGACGGCGATATGATGTATGTCAGCAGTGTACAGCATTCAGTCCTGTGCACAGCGTGGATCATACTCACAACCTGACAGTATAATAAGCACGTGCTGCAATTAAAATAGATTTTAGATGCCACAATAAGGTTAGAAGAATTAATCACGGTTTTGTTCTTATGCATTTCATCCATTTTCACTGCAGAAAATGAAGCAGAATTAAATGCTAAAAAATAGCTATTGCAATATAAATTATCTTCCAATCGAGGCTGTGGAGTGAGCCATCCAGACATGTTCAATTTAAGCCTGATGAACACCGGCAATACAAAAGCTGAACAACCTTGTCTTTCAGGACTGATGAATGATTCATTAGGAAATTCCTTTTTAACATTCACAGTTAGTGCATGGTCTACCTATTAAATTCCAAATCAGCACATCTTATAATCAATGTCTTTTCAACATCCAAGGGACATTTCTGTATATACTTTGAAGTCTTGTACTGCATGCTGAGAAAAAGATCAAGAGTACAAGGAGCAGACTGTGAGCCCAAACATCTTCTGTCAGAGGTCTGTTACAAGTACTCCAGTCCTACCAAAAAAGACTCCCCAAGCAACAGTTAACGAAGACTGAAGATCTTCCTTAGATGGTTCTAATGATCAGTGTTAGAACCATCTAAAATATTTCCAGGGAAACTTTGCTGCTAAGGAGGAGCACATTTATATCTCCAATCAGTCCACATTTTAGAAAAAAATGATCTAGTTTTGGGGTCCTGGAAAGGAGTTGGCCTTGTTAGAGTAAGCATTGTCAGTGCCAATGTGCTAGATTTTAGTCATATAGGAGATTGGGCTTTCTAACACACATTTTCCTATTCTGAAAGGTTTGGAATTGTCAATTGCTGCCAAAGCTTTCACATATACATTGGAACATGTGCACAGCCTTTAAAGGGGAAGTTATAAATCCAGTACTATTGTACCCTCTTTATTTGTAAATTCTTTATTTATTTATAGTGTTCAGTATACGAGTACAACAATTGCTCGCGTAAAACCATATACAGCATCAAAGTGAAAAAATCTCAGTCATACAGACCCATCTAAACATAAAAGAACACCTAAGGGGCAATACCCGGTAAACTACTTCAGCCCCAGCCGCCGTGACTGCTTCCCGCAAATCGTTGTAGCTGTACGGCGACGCGTGTGTGCGCATGCGTGCGCGCTCTCATTGGCCAGCGGGGGAGCCAATCAGCGGGCGGGGTGGGCTCGATCATTCCCCACATGTGACAGAATGGAGATCTGCCCGTGTAACAAGGCAGATCCCTGTTCTGACAGGGGAGATCACACAGATCCTGTCTTCCTGCTATGCAGATGGATCTATGTGTTTCCCCACTAACACAGTGCCCCATACGATTAGAAACACCTCCCAGGGAACACATTTAACCCCTTGATCTCCCCTGATGTTAACCCCTTCCCTGCCAGTGCCATTAGTACAATAACAGTGCATATTTTTAGCACTGATTACTGTAAAAATGTCACTGGTTCCCAAAAAAAGTGTTAAAAATGTCAGTTAGGTGTCCGATCTGTCCACTGCAATGTTGTAGTCCCGTTAAAAATCACTGCTTGCCGCCATTACTAGTAAAAAAAAAATAATAATAATAAAAATGCCATAAATCTATGCCCTATTTTGTAGACGTGATAACTTTTGCACAAGCCAATCAATATACACTTATTGCGATTTTTTTTTACCAAAAATATGTAGCAAAATACATATTGGCCTAAACTTATGAATAAATGAGTTTTTTTACTTTTTTTGGAAATGTTTTATAGCAGAAAGTAAAAAATTTAGGTTTTTTTTTCAAAATTGTCTCTTTTTTGTTTATAGCGCAAAAAATAAAAACCACAGAGGTGATCAAATACCACTAAAAGAAAGCTCAATTTGTGGGGAAAAAGGACGTCAATTTTGTGTGGGTACAACGTCGCACGACTGCGCAATTGTCAGTTAAAGCAACGCAGTGCCCTATCACAAAAAATGGCCTGGTCATTAAGGGGGAAATCCTCATGGTCTTTAAGTGGTTAAAGAAACACCAAACACTACAATTGATAAACTTGAATGTACAGTTTAACAAAAGATGAATTAGGTATAGTCTCATATAGTGCAGTTCTATATAACATAATTATGGGGTGCAGGTACCGTCAATACTAACCACCAGTGCCGAATGTCAATTGCAAGGAAAGATGCTGTAACAGAGAACACTATGGGCTCATTTTCTAAAACTGGAGAGTGCAAAATCTGGTGCAGCTGTACATGGTAGCCAACCAGTTTTTAACTTCAGCTTGTTCAATTAAGCTTTGACAATAAAACCTGGTTTCTATGCAGAGCTGCACCAGATTTTGCACTCTACAGTTTTAGTAAATCAACCCCTGTCCTTTCTTTTATATTTCGGAAGAATATAAAGAGTGGAGAACTATAGAATACAAGTAAGATTAAGAGGGGAGGACAGGGAAAATGAGCAGAAAAAAAAAAACTTCCCATCTGAGGCACAGGAGGGATAGGGGATCACTGTTGTTAAGCGGAGTCCAGGAGTGCCTTGGCTTAATCAGAAAAAATGAACATGTTCAAATTATGCCACATTGTAGAATAAGCATCATGTTTGTTTTGGAATGAGAGACTCAAGTCCTCCATTGTGTTCAGTTCCTCCACTTTTGAGATACATAGTGATACGAAGGGTAGGTCTTTCCATTAGAGTGGAATACATGATTTGGAAGCATTAAGGAGATGATTGAGTATTGATTTTTTATATCTTTTGGCCAGGATATGTGCAACGTGAAGAATGAAGAAGGAAGTGACATCAGGGAAATCGTAATCGTTAAATGTTTGTGAGATTCTTTGTACCTCCCATAAAAGTGACAGTTTCCAGCAGGACCAAAATATATGTACAGGGTGGGCCATTTATATGGATACACCTTAATAAAATGGGAATGGTTGGTGATATTAACTTCCTGTTTGTGGCACATTAGTATATGTGAGGGGGGAAACTTTTCAAGTTTGATGTGTCACATGACCCTCTTCCTATTGAAAAAACAAAAGTTGGATTCAAAATGTCCGACTTCAAAATGGCCACCATGGTCACCACCCATCTTGAAAAGTTTCCCCCCTCACATATACTAATGTGCCACAAACAGGAATTTAATATCACCAACCATTCCCATTTTATTAAGGTGTATCCATATAAATGGCCCACCCTGTAGTATGGTACCCTGTTCCCCCTGGAATTTCCAACAGTGACCTACCCTCCTTATAAATATATACAGTGAGAGGGGTAGCAGCCCCATTGGGCAGTCCATGATTGGTGTGTCATGAGTGATGGTCAATGGGGATGAGCATAGGGATATGGGGCAACACTATAACCAGAAACAACAGGGGACAGAAGTTAGAAAAGGTAAGAACACCCTAGGATACAATGGAAAAGACTAGCTTTTTATTGGGTTAGTGATACATCAAAAGAAATCACTAGAATCTACAGCTTAAAGTAAGCCCTTTAAATTAAACATGTCATACCTGGTAATGCAACTGGAACAAATGATGAAAAAATAAATAAGTGTAGCGCCCTCAACAACGTCCAAGGGCCTGGTGGTGACACCCAGAGGCTAGAAGGGCCAACATTCCTACTCAGGGTGCAGGTTACTAGGCATGGTGGGTGTTGTGCAAGGTGGAAAGATGGGCGTCAGTCACTTTTAAAAATGAACAAAGAGAGTTTTATTTCTCTTAACAGGAAATGTGGGAAAGAGGCATAGGGCACAGGACACCCCTAGGCAAATGCAATAGCAAACTTGGCAGACTCCTTAGACAAAATAGAACTAGGCAGACAGCAATAAAGAGTAAGGGCCTTAAAGCTGAATGCAGCAATCTGTATCTTGTAGCAACTGTTGTCACCTATAGCAACAATTGTACTCACAGTATTCCACTGTAGATCCTCAAGCTTAGCTCACAGCTACCCTCTAGATTCCTCAAGCTTTGCTCACAGCTACCCGGTGTACTTCTTCAAGCTTCACTTACAGCTACCCACTGTACTCCTTCAAGCTATACTAACAGCTACCCGCTGTACTCCTTCAAGCTTTACTCACAGCTACCCGCTGTACTTCTTGGATAAGTTCTCTCCTGAAGCTTTCCCAGTTCCTTCACAGTCCATGGCTGATGAAGATTCTCCTCTTATACTCCATCCCTTTACACCTGCCTCCAGCAACAAGAGTGGTTGACCCTCTGGCAACTTCTTCTCCCTTGCCTCCTGGCAATAATCAGGCTCCCCTCAGGCAGAGCCCCTTTACATGTGGTTAGGCCTCTGGCTTCAAGCCTACACTTCTGCTGCTGCTCCACACACACCCACCCAGGCTGCAGCCCGGGTGGGAAAGAACCCCGATCACCTGACTCTCTCTGATTAAATACTTTTACCCAGCAGTCTCAGTGGCCAAAGAAACTCCTGCTGATTGGCTGGGAAAAGTATACTCACTCATAACCTAAATTCGCTGTAATTCATCATAATAATGGCAAAGGTAACAGTGCCACCCATTGACAAAAGGGAGAAACCACAGTTAAACCCAAGCTTAGGAGACAGCCATTTGATCAAAAATATATATTTGGGGGGGGGCACTCGCATGGTGCTGCTGTAAGACCACAATAGACAAAAAAGTACATATTACAGCGCACACATGACACTTACACCTGCAAAGCTGTTTAAAAGCACCTAAATGTATATAGCAAAAAATGCAACAATATAGGGGTTCGGTCACACTAAATGGCCATGAAGTGCTAAGCCCATTGACTGCTTCAAAGTACCCCAATTTTCCAGTGGGTTCCTACACTAACCTTGGAGTGAATGATCCTATCTCTTAAACAATGGATGCAAACACTCCTCTTTATGGGAGACCAGAGGACTCATACCATGGATCAGGTGGATACTGATTGCTGGTAATGAGGGAGGATGGGGTTCACATTTAATGTAGTTTGGAAGACTTAAAGCGACCACTCAAAGTTCCACTCATTTAAAGTCAGTAGCTACCAAAAGTGTAGCTGCTGACTTTTAATAAACATTCACCTGTGCCATGGTCCAGTGATGCGGCCGCCCCAAGCCTCGCTTCTCTCCCTCTCCTCTCCATGGCACTGGCTTTGTAAGTGTGGACACCCAGCTGTGACAGTTTGCGGCTTCACAACCAGGTGCACATTGCGCATGTGCGAGTCGCGCTGCGCGTTATGAATGGCGGGCAATCTTCTGGGACCTGTGATGATGAAGGAGAACTTCCGCTCGGCGCCGAGGTGCCATGAGCGGAAGTGGGAGCTGGGTACCTGTCAGAACTAGGTACCCGCTCCCCCCCCTCCCCAAAAAAAATGGCATGCCAAATGTGGCACGTCAGGGGGTAAGGAGTACTTAAAGTGGAAGTTCCACTTTTGGGTGGAACTCCGTTTTAAAAACTGAGCTGTAAACTGGCTAGATAGCACCAATGCAATTTTAAAAAGTCAACAGTTTTTAAGGGTATCAGGTCCTTTACTGATTATCAGCTTCTCTCCCAATACAAGGAAATAGGGTAATCTGCTTGCCTCTTAGAATGAAGTCTGTTTCATCAGAGTATCAAAAGTAAGGACTGTCTATGTCGCCCAATCAGGTACAAACCTGGTGTGAAAAATTACTATGAGGATCTAAAAATGGAGTCTAACGGGTTGCCATGGGCCAATAACGACAATGCTTATTTCACATTTATAAATGAGGCCCACCATTTTTATTACTAAGCGACAGAAAAACATGTATGACATCAGCGCTCACTGCAAACATTACTTTACATATAATATAAAAAGACTGTGCTGTGGGGATATTGGGAGACACAAAAGCATTCCAGGCATGCCAGGCAATTGACCTGAGCACAAAGGCTTTAGTTATGACCTCTAGAAATGGTGACACTGTTTGCAATGAACCTATTCACAGCTGATATTGCATCACTCCAGGGTTCTCAGGCAGGGGGGCATCTGCAGATGCTTTCAAATGAAACATCCAATTCTTTCAAAATCAATCTACTTGTGCTGGAGGTGTTATGGTAAAAGGTATTAGACTAGGTATTGAGCTGAGAATAATCTAATAAATATAAGAGGAAGCAAAAAGGAAAATGAAAAATGTCCCAAATTTCAATTAGTGATAAATCCGTCTAGAAGACAGTGAGTAATAGGGTGTTTTTTAATATATTTAATGTTTTGCTTGCCCGGTGTGAAAACTCCCTGGAGGAATAGTTCCTCTTTGCACTTATTGGATTGTCTGTATTGAGTGCAGCGGGGAGGATTGTATATTACCGATTTCGAAAATGACTTTGCAAAATCCCCACTTAAAAGTTTCACTTTATATAAAGCGTATACAGCCTTTTACTAAAAGGAGTTACCCTTAATGTCACATTTAAGTTTTAAACTTCTTTCTCATATAGGTTAAATTATGATAAATAACATTTTCCAACTATGCAGCAGACCCAACAGCAGCAAATTTACCCAGAAATAGATATTTGTCCCTGTGTTTTCTAATGGAAAGTTGACAAGTGGTAGTTGTTTCATTAGCTCTCTCTACCGGGTCAGAGTGGTGGTGGTGGCAGAAATGTTCTTATTTGGGGCATTGCCTGCATTTTGGATCTACCTCCAGTGTGGTGTGTCATCTATTATATGAGGGGGAAGGGGGTGTTCAGTTATACTTGTTCTTGTGTCTCCTATGTTATGGTACGCAGTATGTATATATGAAGAGATTTTTCTCAAATCTGCATATGCATCCTTTAGAAGTTTGACTTTGTCCCAAGTAACATGCTGGAAGGACACAATATCTAGATTAGGGATGGGCCTGCGGTTCGAGTCAAACCCGTTTGTCAAATTGAGAACATTACGGGGCGTTTGCAGCGACTTCGCCGCTGTGGAGAGCCCCATAATGCATTGCGTGCAGACGACGCACACAGATCCTCCTCCATGGGAGGACTCCCGCCATCTGCCCGCTGTTTGTTATGACAGTTCATTTATATGGCAGAGCGGGGCCACCCGGCGACAAAAGTGAGCAACCTCGCTCCTGTCATGTGACGTCAGAAGGGGCGGGTCATGCGTGTACGTTACCGAGTGGCACCGCCCTGCCATATAAATAAAGCGTCAACACAAAGAGAGCTCAGTCGGCGGAAGCCCTCCCATGGAGGAGGAGCTGTTGGGGGTTTTTTGTTTTTTTGCGGGTCCGTCACTCGCCGTGATTGACCATGGATTACAACGGGGGACACTTATTTTTTTTTTATTTTTTAATAACGGGACACACAGATGGAGAAGGTTGGATTGAAACAGCCAGGTACCAGTGTGCTACCAAGCCTATAGTGTCAGCCTGAGAAAAAATAGATAAGGAGAGCGTTCCTAGCCGAATCCAGTTCAAGGAGAGGGAGGGAACAGCGCTCACACAATATATGTCCTACCAAAGTAGGAGAGAGCATATGTCTCGAATCAACCATCAAACATGTGTAGTCCCATATGCACCAATGGGACTACACATGTTTGATGGTTGATTCAAGCTGTTTCAATTCAACCTTCTCCATCTGTGTGTCCCATCTGTGATTGATCTTTTCATTTCACTGCAAGCCCAGTCAGCCCCATCCCTCTGGAATATGGGTGTTATCCACGCCTATGTTTTCATTGGCTACAGACCCGCTCTATCATTATTCTGCTGAGGATCTGTTTTTAACTTCAAGACCACTTACCCCTGAGGAAGATATCTGATCAAACATCTTTGAAACGCTTTGGGTCTTTGTCTGCTACCTAAGCAGATTCAGTGGTTCTTTTCTTTTAAGCCCTTTTGGCTATTTCTCTACATATTTGTTTTCGTTAGTGTCACATGTCATTATTATTTTATGTGTTGTCCATGATGTGAATTACCACCCTTTTGGGTGCTTGTGTTTCTTGCTCTTTTTTTAAAAAATGTACAAAAAATATCAACATTTCATATATATTACCTTGTTCTTAATGAGTCGGTCTCCTCATATAAAGTCCCAAGGGGGGGGTTTTCTTGTGCTTCTACTTATGTTGTACGGGATGGGGGCAGTACCACTCTAATTATTTGGGGTTATCACTGACAGCAATCTATATTTTCTACTTTTTTTTTAACTGTTGTTTTGTAATTATTGCATGCCATAAATACCCTATTCTATATACCAATTACTAATAGAAGAAAGAAGCAGCACATCCAGATGATTTCCAGGCTTTATTCGGGTCAAGGGCACCACAAATACCAGCAAGCAGTCCGTAAACACGTTACACACACCAGTCGTACGCCAGGTGTACACACCCTCCTCTGATTAAGGTGTACACCTGTTTGCCTGCTTCGTGGCCTGGCTCCGCCCCTTTGAGGGTGTGGTGGCCATGCGGCAGGTATATAATCTTCACTGAGACTTGTAGTCATTGTAATGACGCGTCTATGGACTGCTTGCTGGTAATTGTGGTGCCCTTGACCGGAATAAAGCCTGGAAATCATCTGGATGTGCCGCTTCTTTCTTCTATTGGTGGATTCACGTGGGGCGAGCCGCAGCAGGCACTCCAGAGCTTCCAAGTAGTGTGTGAGTCATTACACCTGGAGCAGCGATTTTCTCTTTGGTTTACCTATATACCAATTATGCCGGCTGTTTTAATACTCATCTCTCTAACTCAACTCACTGCTATAACTTCCCTTTAGCTTTTTTTGGAAATGTAAAACATTTTTTATTGATGAACTTCTGTTAACATTAAAAGCTGTTTAGAAATATAATTTGGGTAGTTGATAAAAGTCACATGGCTTAATACATGCATTAAAATTTTTGACACAAAGATAAATGTACAAAAGAGATCATTTTTAAGAAAATATATTTTGTAGCGTAACATTGCAACAACCTCAAATTTTTGGAATAAAAACACCTGCTTGGATTTCAACATTTTGGCGTGGCACTCCAGTCTTTCTATCCAACTAATATGGTAGAAGAAAACACCTGATCAAGTATTGTATATTTCTTCTCCTGCCCAAAGGTGGACATATTTAGCTATTTTATAAAGCTTCTCAATACCTGACTTCCTTTTCAAAAAGATGAAATATAAGAAGCATGACAAAAGCTTATGCACTGGGTGTTTTTTTTTTAACGAGAGTCACAGAAGTGTCTGTACTGAATGATAAAAATAACATTGCAACATCTGCAAATGTCTGCAGACATGGTGCTGATGTATTCTTGTCTAAGACTTGGTTTCAGAGATTCTAAATGAATAAATTCAATGTCTGGGGACTTTACTGTAATCTACATACTGTAGATCCAAAGAAATATCTTCCAACCCATCCAAATGTTTTCTTTATGCAGTGCAATCCTGCACCGTGTCCCTTTGACCATAAAATTAATCCATTGTTCAATTCTCTACCATTTGAACCATTTTATTATCATTGCCTGCCAACGACCACCAATGAAAAGGGGGCTGAGGGCTTTACTATTACTGCCTATGATCACAAATAGAAGAGGGATTTTTGCTCCTTATGGTACCAATGATGGGCATTATTTTACTCCCACTTTTTTTTCAATTTTCTTCCAGGCCCTATGTGTCTAAAACATAGCAAATCAGGAAAGGTCACATTTTTCTTTTTGGTCCTTTAAGGCATCCCTCCTATTTTCAGATGTTGGCAACTATGCAGGGAAAAACATTTCAGAGCTCCTCCATGTCAGTCAGAATAATATTCTTGAATATTAGTTCACTCTCTCTGCACAAAGTTGCACCCAAGCCTACAGCTGCTGCTGACTTCCATTGAATAGTCTAATGGATGTGTATCTGTAAACCTAATGTATCGCTGCCCCTGACTGCTAGTTTGTAGGAAATTTGAAGTGAGAGTTGCTGATATTACTACTATGCTGTTCTCCATGCTGGAGGTTCTGCCATAGGGAAGCAAAGCCCTGCCTCTACTAAGATGGTCACATCCACACAGATAACCAGTGCAGAACAAGGCATGATAAGTGAATAAAGGGGAAAAGATCTGCTGCAGACAGACCACAGTCCCTCTGCCTAGCATAACTTCTAGAATTCAGGTCATTTAAGCGTATTTGTGTATATGATGTGAATATTATTCTAAATAAGGGTGGCCATAAATTTACAGTTGCGCTCATAAGTAGAGTTGAGCGAACACCTGGAAGTTCGGGTTCTGCTGGTCCGTCCGAACCTCGGGACAAAGTCCGGGTCCGGGTCCGGACGGAACCCGAACGATCGCACGGACAACGAACCCCATTGAAATCAATGGGGACCCGAACTTTTAGGCACAAAAATGGCTGTAGGAAAGTCCTGGAAAGCCCCAGAGGGCTGCAAAAGGAAGTAAAATGGGGGTAAGGGTAGGGCAAGCACCCTACAAAAAAATGGGGACAGGGAAATAACTTTAAATATTTTTAAAAAAATAAAAACATAAAAAAAGCAAAAATGGAGGTGAATGTGGATCATCTTCAAACTGTGTCTGAAAAGTATTAATTAACGGTAGAAGCCATATAACTGTTCTAAAATCATCTTCAAACTAGGGCAAGTGCCCTACAAATAAAAATAAAAGGGATAGGGGTAAATAAACATCCCGTGAACGGGATCAAACTTCTACTAAAAT
>BLSH010418757.1:1021138-1061741 GCA_018402905.1 Glandirana rugosa | reverse complement strand
TGTAGTGCCTCGACCACCTACAATCTCTGGAACGAGAGGAGGTGGAAGGCAAACTCCTACGGGGTATCTACGAGTTATCCCAAATCCAGACCTCTGTACGAACCGGTCAGGTAGTGGAAATGGGAGTCGAAGAAATCGTTTCGTCACCAGCAGAAGACCCACACAAACCCCAGCAATAGTACAACCTTATGACGGGACGTCGGGTCAGAGGCTTCCTTCCCCTAGTACGAGACGAAGTCATACATTGTCATGTACAACCGTAAGTACCAAGGGAGTTACTTGACATCGAGGGGTCACGGTCGTCGTGAGGCATCCTCAAACGGAAGGTGGAGGAGAGCAAGGTCTCTAACATCCACCAGCTCCGTGATGTCATCATGGAAGAGTGGAAGAGGACTCCAGTGGCAAACTGTGAAGCTCTGAAGAACTCCATGCCCAAAAGGGTTATGGCAGTGCTGGAAAATAATGGTGGCCACACAAAATATTGACACTTTGGGCCCAATTAGGATATTTTCACTTAGGGGCATACTCACTTTTGTTGCCAGCAGTTTAGACATTAATGGCTGTGTGTTGAGTTATTTTGAGGGGACAGCAAATTTACACTGTTATACAAGCTGTACACTCACTACTTTACATTGTAGCAAAGTGTCATTTCTTCAGTGTTGTCACATGAAAAGATATAATCAAATATTTACAAAAATGTGAGGGGTGTACTCACTTTTGTGAGATACTGTATATAACTATAAAAGAGTATATCAAAGTAATAAATGGATCTAGATCACAAATTATGGGGATGGAGGTGTAGCATAACAGAAGCAACAAGCAGACCATTCCTTTTGTTATAATGCCCAGATGTTAGTATGTCCATAAATAATTCAAGTTAATTGGGCAAACAAGATCAGCCATAGGCATAAATATCACATGCGTAGTGTACATTATTACACGCACCTGTGGTTTACACTTGACTGTCCACACTTATATAAAACACAATTAGCCACTGCAGTCCACTGACCTTGGTTTTTGATATGATTATAAATGTATATTACTTACTGAATGATGTGTATGATACATAAGGGAAGGAGGTAAGCGTTAGCTGCTTATGTGTTTAAAACCTGTTAAGACTCCAGACACGTATGGCTAGTAGCGTAATTTTCTTGTTGTTTATAATCTTAAAGTTAAGATTGAATCAACTTGCAAAGCTGATCAATTTCACATTTTGCATGGTATGGACACTTCTCCCAACATTTCAATTCTAGGACCTTCATATTTGTTAGAGACAGACTGAATAGGCAGCCTCCTGTCTGCCATACTCTCTGAAGGCTAAAACCTCTGAGCCCTTCTCCCACAATTTCAATTTCTGGACCTTTATTTTTTGCTAGGGACAGATTGAATAGGCAGCCTCCTGATCTCCATGATCTGTGAAGGCTAAAACCACTGAGCCCTACTGTGTCAACCCCGCCTAGGATGCATTCCTATGTGCTTTGGAGTCTTTCCCTTGACAGCATATTTAAAGGAAATGCATCACTACACCCCTTCAGAAGTGCATACTGTACCCATTTCTACTATAAACTATTCCAAATACAAATACTGAAAAATTCCAGCTTGTCCAGTTGCCCTTTCATTTCATTTCTGTGTTTTGAGGTGTTCTTTTCATAAACATGCACAGTCAGAGTATGCTAGTGTGCATGGAAGCAGAGTGGCCTACTTGTTATATGACAAAGCATGTAACCACCAAAACGTATTCTATACAAAAGCAGCAATAAGCAGAGACAGGTTAGTGAGATATAATACAACAGAAAACATCTGTCTACCAGCCCTTGCTCTCAGATAATTAAATACATTATTTGCATACTAGCCCAAACTACAACTATGCAATGTGGACTACAATGTGAAGGCTAAAAAAGTTAAACATACACTATATACAGGTACAGAATTGTAATCTAATGTAAATCCATAATTGCTTACAGTTATTGTTACTACATTCACATTCATCCCAACATACTAAACATTTTCCACCTGTCTAACCTGTCAAACTCCATAAATTGACCTTAACAGATAACTATGGCCAAAGCTTTATTGGTCATACTACAGTTCTGGGTCACATGAGTTCACTTAATTGTTCATTCCTGTGAACCAGAGTCAGCCTATAGTGGGCAATTGCCCGCTGTCAGCTGATGTCCTAGAATTAGCTCGCTGGTAAGCTGGCAGAACCACGGCTTCATTTCAAGCCCACTGGTGGGACTGTAGAGCCCGGAGAGGCAACCCCGCCACCGGATCAAAAAAACAATTCCCGGGATGATGCCTGTAGCCAGGCATCATCCTGATATGCCACTTGAAACTGCTGACGTATATGTACGTTAGACGGTCTTCAAGTAGGATTAGAAAAAGTCCCAAAAAGGAAGCCTGGATAAAGTCCAAACATGAAAAGTAAAAAAAAATAAGTAAAAATGTTACATGTTGCACATGTAAACGCTTAAGACCTTCTGCTTAGAAAGTTAAAAAGCTTATGAGAAAATTCCTGTGTATCATCCCCCTCAAGAGCATCCAACGTGCCTCTGGTTCAGACCTTAATAAAACTGGTGTTCCCTCATTACAAAAATATAAAGCCATGGGAAAAAAAGACAGCTGAGTAAGTCTGTATAACATGGTTTATTAGAACAAAGTAAGATACTCACAGTAAAACAGTAAAAAACAGCATATAGAACTCAAATAAAGCTACTGCCCGGCCTTTGTGATGTCATCAACCCAACAGATTCCTCCCTACGTATTTCGGCATCAAAGGAGTGTGTGTTGCGGCTGACCAAATGGGTCAGAATATAATGGCTGCACAGGGAAAAGTAAGGGGTGGAGCCACTCCCATTAACAGTTAACGATATTGTCAAATCGCAAACATATTCAAGAGATAGATTCACATACCTACTGTACTGTAAATCCACACAATTGCCATTAGAGCCTAATAGAAAAAAAAAGGTTTGTAAAAAAAATATATAAAAAAATGATCCAGCAGAATTTGAGATAGACTCTATCTAGTGACCAGAAGATAGATTGCACTCATTCCACGTTACGAAAATGATGCCAACTGCAGTGGGGAGGGGAGAGTTGCTACACTGCTCTATAGCAAATTTTAAAATGACATAACCATAAATAACATTAAGAATTAGTAAAATATAAATTAGACCCCAAGAAGTAAAAGGTATAACATTAAACTAAAAAGAAGATTAAAAGGAAAAAAAGAAAAGAATGGAAAAAAATGGGCAGGTATAGACAATCAGATATAATTATTCTAACAGTTAAGGTCCCAATCTACATGGGAGGAGTAAGCTTTTAGATTGAAAATCCATTTCTTTTCATACGGGAAATCTCCCATCGGACATGACTCCCCCTCCAATGCGGGACAAACCCGTCAATTCCTATCACTTTAATTCCTAATGCCTGTGGGGTCTTTATTATGACAAGATGTGAAATATCTTGAGACACTATGCCATCTAAAACGCTTAGAAATGTTATTAATATGCCCACCTGCTAACATTCAGGGACCATGTGGTCCTCCCTATATACTGTAGGCCACATGGGCACTGCAGGAGACATACAACATTCTTTGTGGCACTAGTGATGAACTCAGTAATGTTATAGGATAGTGCTGTCAATTGTGGGATGAAGGATTTAGTCCAAGTAGTATCTGGGCCCCACATTTACAAACTCAACACCTCCTACAGGGTAAAATAACAACCAGTCCTGCAAACAATTTGAGATCACTAAGTTGTTCTATCAAGTTAGGGGCAAGTTTATCTTTTAAACATTGCACCCTATGGAACATAACAATTGGTCTTTCAGGCAGCAGAGGGCCCAAACATTTTTTAGTATAATCAATGTTTATTGAGAATCTTATTCACACTCCTGAAATGTGATAAACAAGTAGTGATAAAGGGCCACTGAAATGTATCTGACACTGAAACTTGTGCCTTTTCTCATGGAGGTGGTGGAATCACTGAAGTTTTCAAGAGTGTTTATATGTTGCACAGAGCACTTATTTTTATTACTTTTCACATTTGGACTTTATGCGGATTTCCTTTTAGGGACTTTCTAGTGTAATATAATTATCTATTCACTGCGGAATGGCTTTGCTTTAGTGTTTATCATCATTATTTTATTGCACTGCTGAGTTATTTAAAGGGGAAGTGCAACACTATTTTTTGCACTATAAATATAGAAAAGCTAAAGAGTGTTCCTTTGACTGTTTTGTCCAGTGAATAGGGCATGAGATAAAGTATCAAGGGTTGTCTACGTATAGACCCTGCTATGTAAATATGGATCTGCTTGCTAGTGTATGTTACTGCCTTTTTTCCAGGAAACCTGTTCATTCTCTGATCAGATCTATGCCATTGTTATATTGAACTTCACCCATCTTGTAGTAATAAAAACATATCTATGTTAATGTTACTGACTCTCAAGGAGTAAACTGTGTTCTGGCAGTGCAGAGGAAAATTCATAAAATCCATGTTTCAATTTGAGATATGGTACAGAATATAACCAGGCTTGGAGCTCCCAATCATTGTCCTCATAGATAATCTCCCTCCCAGGGAATTCACCCTCCCTCTCCCAACTCAATTTATGCTGCTATGTATAAGAAATAAGTAGTTTACAGGAAGCACATGCCATGTCCTCAACTCAATTACAATGATTAGAATCAAAGGACAGTATGACATCCACAAACCCATGAATTGAGGTGAACTCTTTCTGCACGGCTCATAAATTAGATCGTAGGGATAAGGCAGAGCATTGGCAGAGGCGCCAGAATATTCACAAGAAAAAGCAATTCTTTGTTAACTTCATATGACTCTGTAATCCCTTGGAGATTTAACAGAAGTGAAGTATTATATTTAAATGTGAACTGTGAAATCTGAAAAATGTTACACTATTTGTGCCTAAGAATTTAGTGTCAAAATTACCACTTTTTATGCAATCTCATGTAAAAAATATTACATTGGTTCTTTTCAGTTTATTAAACGACTGGTACTGTTAGATTTCAGAGCGGGTCAGTATACATGGCATCCGGAAAATATTCACATCGCTTCACTTTGTCCACATTTTGTTATGTTACAGCCTTATTCCAAAATGGATTAAATGGATTAAATTCATTATTTTCCTCAAAAAATTCTGCAAACAATTCCCCTATAATGACAATGTGAAAGAAGTTTGCTTGAAATTTTTGACAATTTATTAAAAATAAAAAATCACATATTCACAGCCTTTACCAAATTGGGCTCAGGTGCATCCTGTTTCCACTGATCATCCTTGAGATGTTTCTACAACTTGATTGGAGTCCCCGTGTGGTAAAGTCAGTTGATTGGACATGATTTGGAAAGGCACACACCTGTCTATATAAGGTCCCACAGTTAAAAGGGCATGTCTGAGCACAAACCAAGCCATGAAGTCCAAGGAATTGTCTGTAGACCTCTGAGACAGGATTGTATCAAGACACAGATCTGGGGAAGGGTACAGAAAAAAATCTGCAGCATTAAAGGTCCCAATGGGCACAGTGTCGTCCTTCATCCATTAATGGAAGAAGTTTGGAACTACCAGGACTCTTCCTAGAGCGGGCCGTCTGGCCAAACTGAGCGATCAGAGGAGAAGGGCCTTAGTCAGGGAGGTGACTAAGAACCCAATGGTCACTCTGACAGAGCTCCAGTGTTTCTCTGTGGAGAGAGGAGAACCTTCCAGAAGAACAACCATCTCTACAGCACTCCACCAATCAGGCCTGTATGGTAGAGTGGCCAGATGGAAGCCATTCCTCAGTAAAAGGCACATGACAGCCCACCACGAGTTTGCCAAAAGGCGCCTGAAGGACTCTCAGACCATGAGAAACAAAATTCTCTGGTCTGATGAAACAAAGATTGAACTCTTTGGCTTGAATGGAAAGCGTCATGTCTGGAGGAAACCAGGCACTGCTTGTCACCTGGCCAATACCATCCCTAGATTGAAGCATGGTGGTGGCAGCATCATGCTGTGGGGATGTTTTTCAATGGCAGTAACTGGGAGAATTATCAGGTTTGAGGGAAAGATGAATGCAGCAATGTACAGAGACATACTTGATGAAAACCTGCTCCAGAGCACTCTGGACCTCAGACTGGGGCAAAGGTTCTTCTTCCAACAGGGCAACGACCCTAAGCACACAGCCAAGGTAACAAAAGAGTGGCTACAGGAGAACTCTGTGAATGTCTTTGAGGAGTGGCCCAGCCAGAGCCCAGACTTGAACCCGATTGAACATCTCTGGAGAGATCTGAAGATGGCTGTGCACCGACGCTCTCCATCCAACCTGATGGAGCTTGAGAGGTCCTGCAAAGAAGAATGGGAGAAAGTGCCCAAAAATAGGTTTACCAAGCTTGTAGTATCATACTCCAAAAGACTTGAGGCTGTAATTAATGCCAAATGTGCTTCAACAAAATATTGAGCAAAGGCTGTGAATACTTATGTACAAGGGTTTTTTTTTGTTTTTTTTTATTCTTAATAAATTTGCAAAGATTTCAAACAAACTTCTTTCATGTTGTCATTATGGGGAATTGTTTGTAGAATTTTGGGAAAATAATGAATGTAATCCATTTTGGAATAAGGCTGTAACATAACAAAATGTGGAAAAAGTGAAGCGTTGTGAATACTTTCCGGATGCGCCGTATCTTCATGCAGAAGCTTTAGGTATTAGAAAGGCAAGTATGGTGCTGTGTAAAGATTCCTTTTAATGTGGCGGTAGAAAAACAAACAGGAACATAATCTATCATGCATAATGCATTGGATCGAGGATATTCTAATTTAAATGTTCATATTACTTGAAAATAAATTCCCAGGAACCTATTAAACCAATCTGTGCACCTCCAATTCTAAACAGGGTACACTGCAACCATACTAAAGTCCATTCAATATACCCATATCACATTTCTGGTACAACTACAAAGCTTTGCCCCGGTCAGTGATATTCTACAGTGACAGGGGGAGTAATCCTGTCCTATGTAGGAATATTCTTCAATAAATTGTCAAGCTTTTCTTCTGTGCATCCCCTCATTATGTCCCTTCTCATCTCTGAACTCTTTCCAGCTTCATAATGACCTTAGCTGTAAACAAATGTGCTGTTTAATGAGGTATAGATAATGATCCAGATTCCAATGATTTCTTTACTATCTGTGTCTCCTCCAAGGACGCACACCGTTTAGTAACATTCACGGTGATCAATGATGTAGAGTAGAACTCATCAATGGTCACGCTTTCATAAATACCACCTTGTTTGATGTAGTCAGTTACATTTAAAGAAATAACGTCTTTGCATGTAACTCAGAACTCCCCTACCTTACAAACATTCTGCCCCATAGTACAATTTCTTTGTGGCAGTTGAGCAGACTCTTCACCAAAAGTGTTGAGTGCTGAGACATCTGCTCATGCTCTGCAGCATTGCTGAAATGTCCAGATCTGCTTATAGTCTTCTCTCTAATCTGGCTCTTGGTAAAATGGGACAAGCAATGGACACTTTGTTCTGTTTCCTCCACAGAACAGGGAAGGAGAGTTACGGCTCAAAGATTTAAAACATGTTTGAAGATTTTTATGTGCAATAACATATGCTTTAGATGGCTAAATGTGCTCTTCACCATCAAAAGATTGTTAAAGAGAAACTGCAGTCGGCTCACATAGTTTGTAATAAAAACATCTTTGCCATTCTGAAGCTTCCCTCCAACCACTTTGCATATTATTTTATATATACTGTGACTCTTTACTTGCCAAATGTGCTGCAGAAATCTCCCTTCACTAAGTCTGGCTGCATCCATTTTAACTGTGGGCAGCTGAAGCTGCTGCCTGTGCACTTCATGCACTTACACAGACACACAGAGGCACACCTCGAGCCCTGCAGCTTTCATTGGCACTCTTATGACTCATCTCCCCTCCCGTCCTGGCAGAGAGCTGTGCATGATGTCAAACGCCGAGGCTTTTTACCAGCTACGAAGCAGGAAGTGGGCTGTATAAAGTATTTACTGGCAAAAAAAAAATGTTTTACTATCCAAAGTTAAAACAACAAGGGCAGAGGATTTAATAGACGGAAAGATGAAAAAATGACTTAAGTTCCACTGTAAAGATGAAAATACGTATTTATGATACAGAATAACATTTTTATGTATATGTATTTTTTATGTATCTTGAAGAAAATACAGTTTGCACCCCTGAAATTTATGTTTGTGAATTCATCATGCTGCTTATCATAATTCATAAATCTTAGTGAACTGACCCTACAGATTTCTAATTATTGAACGTGAGCAGAAAAGTCAAAGTTTAGCCTGCCTCCTTTCACCTGTTTACTTCACACTTGGTTAATGGGCTCGCATTTAAAACGGAGTTCCACAAACATCATTTTTTTTTAAAGGCACCTTTTATGATGTTCCTAGTCTCATTTTCCAATCGCTAGTTCATTTAAACCACGCTGTATTTCTTTTTTTCTTTTTAAACTAACCTTTGTTCTATCTTTGTAGTGAGCTTCCATCTTGCTTGTGGGCATGTGAAGCCCACTAGTATTCTATTCCGGGATAAGGTGCTGCTGGCTACCCAGCATGCACCTCCAGATCTCGCGTATTCGCATTAAACAAACGACGCAGCGCAGGAAGCGTTGCAATGATGAGAGACGGCGATGCCCACTGAGTCCTGGGAATTATGACACACATCTCCCAGGAGCCAGTGTGCCGCTGGAAATTGTGTACACCGCCGCGGAGGGGGGAGACAGTAAGAGATATGGAAAGCCTTGGAAACAAGGTAAGCAAAGAAAATGATGCCCAATGCTGTTATTATGCTATTATGTTATTATTATATTAGGAAGCGGATGATTTGAAGAGTAAAAATTGGGTGGAACTCCACTTTAAGGACTAATAGTGAGGCAGGAGAGGCGGAAGGGTGTCAAATAGTTTTCATGGTCCAGGTTAGTTTTAACAAATCAGAATTTTCAGGCTTTCAAGGCTCACATGGCACTCAAGACATTATGGTTAATTTACTAAAGGAGTAGAGTCTCTTCCCTTAGGGAAGGTTCACACAGGAGTGATCCCACTTGCGGGGCGACTCAGAGTGACCCTGCACAGCATGACTTCAGTGCGGCTTAAAAGCGACTTCTGTAATAGAAGTCAATGCAAGTCGCCTGAAGTTGCCCCCAAAGTCATACAGGAACCTGTTTTTAAGTTGGAGCGACTTGAGTCGCTCCTATTAGAACAGTTCCATAGTACTGCATGGAGCGCGACTTGTCAGGTGACTCAAGTCGCCTGACAAGTTGCGGCAGTGTGAACCGGCTCTTACAGCAAAGTGAACCATCACTTTGAAAAGTGTATGTGAACATTTCAATCATCTAGTGCAAGTAATACAAACATATATGTATGTACATACATATAATTTTTAACCTCCCTGGCGGGGAGTACCAAAAGCGGTAACCCCAAGCCACACTCAGGATTACATTGTAGCATTCCTCCAATGTATTTACCCTGTCCCTACGCTCCCGCAATGTCCTCCCGTGGTATCCTCCGGCTTCTGCACCTGGGTTCCGGGTTCCGTTCCCTGTTTGCACCGCGATGTATGGGGGCAGAGTCGGCGGGAAATTCAAAAAGTACAAAACATAAAACACACACACAATACCTTGTAATCTGTAAGATTACATTACTGTATCAGATTATTTCACCTCAGATTTGTCCCTAGTGCTTTGTCCAGTGCCCTGCCTGCACCTTTACCATTCCTTCTGCCATTCTTTCTGTCTGGAAACTTGAGAGCATCCATGGCATTCAAAAATCATCCTTCTATGTCAAAAGCGCTTTTGGACCAGCTAGAAGACAGCGATAGTGAATTAGAATCACTTGCAGTATGGAGCAATAGTGATTCGGGGGAAATTCATCATCAGACACTGAAAGTGACGACAGCGACGATTCTGCGACTAAGTTCAGTGATGTGCGAACTTGGCGCTCTATTGACTGAGGTACGGATCACGCAGCGCCCCCAAGATTCCCATTTACTGGAGCACCTGGTATGAAAGTAGACGTTGAAGATGACAACCCCTTGGCATACTTACAATTATTTCTGACCGATTAGGTTATTGAAAAAATAGTTACTGAGACAAACCAAGAGCAACAATTAGCTACTACCCATCAGAAGTTTAGGAGAAGCAGAAAGTGGGAACCAGTGACCAAAGATGACATTTGGAAATTTCTGGGCCTAATAATACTTCAGGGAGTGGTGGGGAAACCCCTGCAGAAGTGGTATTGGATAATAAATTGGTGATAAATTACTTACCACTCCATGCTTTGGCACGGTCATGTCAGAGTATGGAATTTCCCTGATCATGAAATATTTACACTTCCAAAACAACTAAGAATTTGATGAAACTACTCATCCTGCAACAAAACTAAACAAAATTTGGGAAGTACCTCAAATGATTCTAAAGAATTTCCAGCAGAGCTATGTGCCAGAAAGATATATCAGCATAGATAAAAGTTTAATGGCCTACAAGGGAAGGCTCAGCTGGGTACAATACATTGCATCAAAGAGAGCACGATTTGGCGCAAAATCCTACATGCTATGCAAATCATCACCTGGCTACATTTGGAAATCAGTCATATACACTGGAAAAGGAACAAAGTTCAATCCAAAATACAGTAACTATGGAATGGCAACATCTTCCGTTCTTTCACTCATTGAGCCATTGCTAAATCAGGGCTTTTGCGTAACAACCGACAACTTTTATACATCTCCTGAACTTTATGAGTTTCTTTTGTAAAACAAAACAGATGCCTATGGAACCATTAGGGCTAACCTGCGCGACATGCCACCAATGTTTGGCAATAAGAAGCTGAACACTGGAGAAATGGTTGCCTGGCGGAAAGGAAAAATGATGGCACTGCCATGGCATGACAAGAACGATGTGTGCCTAATGAGTACAGTTCATAATACCTCCACTGTTATGGTACACAGGAAAGGTGGGAAAGATATCATGAAACCACAAGTAGTGATTGACTACAATAACACCATGGGAGGTGTTGACAGAGCCGACCAAGCAATGACATTCTACCCAGCAATGAGGAAACAGCATAAGAAGTACTACAAGAAGATCTTCAGGCATCTTCTTGAGCAATGCTTGTGGAATGCCTACATTCTGCTCAGAAAAAAAAGACTGACAAGCCTGTGATTCATTCTGACTTCATTTGGAAAGTTGCAGAACGTATCTTTGTGAACCACCAAACATCATCAATGGCTGAGAATAGAGCTGTTCATTGTGCTGTTGGTGTTGTCAACCCAGGATGTGTGTGGTTTGTTGCTAGAAGCGAGATGAAAATGGAAAGAAAATCCGAAAGGAAACCAGGTTCCATTGTCCTGACTGTGACGTCGGACTTTGTGCAGTCCCATGTTTCAAAATGTATCATACCCGGGATATTTACTAAACCAATTAATTTATTTCAGGTACTTATATAGTGCCGTCAATTTACACAGCGCATTACATATACATTGTACATTCACATCAGTCCCTACCTTCAAGGAGCTTACAATCTAAGGTCCCTAACTCACATACATACACAAACTAGGGTCAATTTAGACAGGAACCAATTAACCTACCAGCATGTCTTTGGAATGTGGGAGGAAACCCACACAGGCACAGGGAGAACATGCAAACTCCAGGCAGGTAGTGTCATGGTTGGGATTCGAACCATCGACCCTTTTTGCTGCTAGGCGAAAGTGCTAACCACTACACCACTGTGCCATCCACTACACCACTGTGCCGCACATGGTGTCTAGTATTACAGCGACTAGTAATATTGTACCTTTGTTTGGACAAATGTCAGTGTTTTTGGTTTGATTACATTATTGAATTAAAGCGGAGTTCCACCCTGAAAATTTTTTTTGCATCATTCAAGTCCTTTGCCTATATAGACTTACCTTTGAAAGAAAAAACATTTTTATACTTACCCTAAGTCGCTTGCTGCTAGGTGGTCTCTGTAATCTGCCCCTTCCAGGTCCGTGGCTCTTCTCCTCACTTCCTGCTTCGCCTGGCCTCCTGGGAGATGTGACTCATCATTTCCCAGGAGTCAGTGGGCTTCCCTGTACAACGAGACATATAGTCGGCGATACAGCCCACGGTGCAGCGTGCAGGCGTGAGATTGAGCGGTGCATGATGGTTATCCATCATGCACCGCTTCCAAGAAGAGAATTCAGAGGAGTGTGGATGGGCTTTACTAAATTGCTAGCCGCAATCTTAGGGAGGAATATGATTATACAGCTAATATAGATCAACACAGTGGATGCCAAAAAAAAATTATATGTGGAACTCCGCTTTAAATTTATTATTATTATATTATTAGTTTTTGTATATATTTATAATTTATTATATTATCATTTATGATTTTGTGTTTCAAACTTTATCATACCTGGGATGTCTACTAGATTCTTGATTGGACAGATTTAAGTGAGTTATTCCTAAGAATTACAGGCCTACAATTTAAAACAACAAATTTACATGCAAAACAATGTACCACTTTGACATTCAAAATATTGACATAATCAGACCGCCAGGGAGGTTAAAGTGAATACAGCTTCAACTTATTCATAAAGCAAAATGAGCAGTCTCCATTCAAGTGCATGCAGGCCCCCGAGGCTTTCCCTTACACTCCTGTTACTGGGTTATAATGTGATTTGTATTGAAAAGGATGCTTTAGCATCTATAACATAATGATGATGATACATTACTAAACATTACCACTGCTATAGTACTTTTAACTTTTGACTAGGGCTTTACATGGAGGTTAGATGCTGTTTTGCCCCCTCATAACTATCTTAATTTCCTAAAGTAGTAGATACTGTTCATTTATCAAAGTGAAGGTTTCCTAAGCTTAGTAAATAAGGTGAAGCTGTAAATAAGGTGCATGTTATCGGATGATTCAAAAAAACATACCTTATTTACTAAGCTCAGGGAACTTTCATTTTGCTAAGTGGGCAGTCTCTACTTCTTTAACCTCCCTGGCGGTATGATTATGTCAGATTTTTGGTGCTGAAAGCGGTACATTATTTTACATGGAAATTTGGCGTTTTATATTGTAGGCCTGTAATTCTTAGGAATAACTCACTTAAATCTGTCCAAACAAGAGTCTAGTAGACATCCCGGGTATGATAAAGTTTGAAACATGAAATCATAAATTATAATATAATAAATAACTAAAAATAATTATCAAAAATAATAACGTAATAGTAATGAAATGTATTCAATAATGTAATCAAACCAAAAACACAGAAATTTGCTCATTTGCAGAATTGTCGCTGTTGTCACTTTCAGTATCCCTTTACATCAAAAGTGATTTTTGATCAGCTAGAAAACACCGATAGTAAATAAGAATCATTTGCAGAATTGAGTGATACTGATTTTTGGGGAAATTTATCATCAGACACTGAAAGTGACGACAGTGACAATTCTGCAAATGAGCAAATTTCAGTGTTTTTGGTTTGATTACATTATTGAATACATTTTTATTACTATTATGTTGTTATTTTTAATAATTATTTATAGGTATTATATTATAATTTATGATTTCGTGTTTCAAAATTTATCATTCTCAGGATGTCTACTAGACTCTTGTTTGGACAGATTTAAGTGAGTTATTCCTAAGAATTACAGGCCTACAATATAAAACGCTAAATTTCTATGAAAAACAATGTACCACTTTTAGATGCAAAAATCTGACATAATTGTACCGCCAGGGAGGTTAATACATTTTTATAACTTTTCTGACAGAAATTCAGTATTCAGTATTTGTTTTAGAAAGCTAAAACAAATTAAGCTACCGACAGGTATCCTAGGGAGGTTCTGTAAATAAATTAACAGCATATCAGTAAAGTGAAATACTTAAATGAACAATATTTTTCTAGGTTGGAAGTAGTTGTGTTTTACAACTAGCAATAATATCTTTTCCTTTCTCTATTAAACGGACCTGTTAAAATACAAAGTCATTTAGAAATTCTCCATATTAATGGAGACTTCATATTACTCAGAGCATGAGAGTTGATTTCATAATATGCAGTCTGGCTCCCTAGGGAAGGAAAGGATATGATTAGCTCTCGGCAGGACAGCCTACAAATTGAAAAAATACAATATTTAATTACAATAGACTAAGAGAACAAAATTATAGCAATCAGCTCTATAAGATCTGATTACTTTTCTTAGCTTGGATCAGCTCAGATGCACAACAAAAGATGAGAACTACCCTACTTGAAAGGCAAACAAAACAATTGAATGTATTTAACAAATAAACAATAGTGATTGATAATAGTCAGAAATCATGTGATGATTATGTTGCTAAAATATTTGGAAAGTTACAAGCAATTGCAGAGAGTTCCAGCTATAATTCTGTAAATATATTTGTCTATGCTTGGGGATGAAAACTAAAAATATATCAAAAGATAAAACAAAATTTTAAGTCCCACCCAAGTTTGTCTAACCAAAGCTGTAAAAATGGCTGCCTAACCGATTGGGTTTCAGATTAAGACCTCTTTCACACTAAAGCAGTTTTCAGGCATTTTAGTGCTAGAAATAGCGCCTGTAAAGCGCCTGAAAACTGCCTCCCATTCATTGGAATGTGTGCTTTCACACTCAGGTGGTGCGCTTGCGGGACGGGAAAAAAGTCCTGCAAGCAGCATCTTTGTGGCGGGTTGGGAGTGCTCTATACAGCTCTATCAAAACGCCCCTGCCCATTGCAATGAATGGGCAACGCTTCTGAAGCACTTGAAAAGCGCTTCCGAAGCTCCGCAGCGGGTCTTTGTTGTGTTTTTTTTAAAACTCAGCCCGCTAGTGCCCGAAAACCAGCGTAAAAGCGCCGGTAAAATGAGGTCTTATTACATAAGTGTGTTTGCTACAAAAATTGAAAAAACACAATATCAATAAATGAATTTGGATTCTCATCTTTGGGTTTGGCACTCCTTCCATATATGCATGTCTTTTCCTGATACAAAAATTGACTCATGCTTGGTATCTACAGTATCTCACAAAAGTCAGTACACACATTTTTGTAAATATTTTATTATATCTTTTTCATGTGACAACACTGAAGAAATGGCACTTTGCTACAATGTAATGTAATGAGTGTACAGCTTGTATAACAGTGTAAATTTGCTGTCCCCTCAAAATAACTCAACACACAGCCATTAATGTCTAAACCGCTGGCAACAAAAGTGAGTTCACCCCTAAGTGAAAATGTCCAAATTGGTCCCAAAGTGTTACATTTTGTGTGGCCCCCATTATTTTCCAGCACTGCCTTAACCCTCTTGGGCATGGAGTTCACCAGAGCTTCACAGGTTGCCACTGAAGTCCTCTTCCACTCCTCCATGAGGACATCACAGAGCTGGTGGATGTTAGAGACCTTGTGCTCCTCCACCTTCCATTTGAGGGTGCCCCACAGATGCTCAATAGGGTTTAGGTCTGGAGACCTGCTTGGCCAGTCCATCACCTTTACCCTCAGTTTCTTTAGCAAGGCAGTGGTCGTCTTGGAGGTGTGTTTGGCATTGTTATGATGTTGGAATACTGCCCTGCAGCCCAGTCTCCAAAGGGAGGGGGATCATGCTCTGCTTCAGTATGCCCCCCCACCCACCCCTTAAACCTCTGCAGCAATGCTGGCAGCACTCATACGTCTATTTCCCAAAGACAACCTCTGGATTTGACACTGAGCACGTGCACTCAACTTCTTTGGTCGACCATGACAAGGCCTGTTCTGAGTGGAACCTGTCCTGTTAAACCTCTGTATGGTCTTGGCCACAGTGCTGCAGCTCAGTTTCAGGGTCTTGTCAATCTTCTTATAGCCTAGGTCATCTTTATGTAGAGCAACAATTCTTTTGTTCAGATCCTCAGAGTTCTTTGCCATGAGGTGCCATGTTGAACTTCCAGTGACCAGTATGAGAGAGTGAGAGCGATAACACCAAATTTAACATACCTGATCCCCATTCACACCTAAGACCTTGTAACACTAACGTGTCACATGACACTGGGGAGGGAAAATGGCTAATTTGGTCCAATTTGGACATGTTCACTTAGGGGTGTACTCACTTTTGTTGCCAGCGGTTTAGACATTAAGGCTCCATGCACACTGGACGCTATCTGGGCTCTTCAGCGTCGGGCAGGAGACGGTGCTTACAAAACGTTCAATTTGCAGTGTTTTGTAAGCAGCGTTTACCTGCGTTTAGCTGCGTTTTTTTTTCTTCATTGGCTTCCATTGACTGCAAAAAACGCCAGACGCCGATAAACCGGCGTTTACCAGCGTCTGGCGTTTTTTTGTGGTCAGGAGAATGACTTTTGAATGCCAATTCAGGGCATTCAGATAACAGTCCAAAAACGCCACTGCTGATAAAAGACAATAAACGACCATGTGTGCATGGACACATAGGATAAAATAAAGGGACGTTTTTGGGCTGTTAAAAAAAAACGCCAAAATGACCAAAAACTGTCGTTTTTGAGATACAGTGTGCATGGAGCCTAATGGCTGTGTGTTGAGTTATTTTGAGGGGACAGCAAATTTACACTTTTATATAAGGCTGTACACTCACTACTTTACATTTTAGCAAAGTGTCATTTTTTCAGTCACATGAAAAGATATAATAAAATATTTATAAAACTTTTGTGAGATACTGTATGTAAAAACTGTGTGAATGTGGTCTTATTGTCTCAATACTAAGTTCTAAAGACCAAGTAAGTAGTGCAAAGCAGAGATCATTTTACCAAACTTGCTAAAAGCCATTTTTGACCAATAAAAAGTACAGAGCCAAGCACAACTATTTTGAAGACAAGGCTAGTATCAGGAGAGTAGACATTACAGGCATCCAAAGATGCAATTCTAGTGACATAGAAGAGGGTGTTAAACTTATAGAATTGTACTGGTTGTTGGAGAGGTTATTTAGTTGTTAGGGAGGTTATTTTGTTTTTGGGGGGGTTATTTAGTTGTTGCGTATATTAAAAAGAAACTTAAGGAAAAAACTATGATCAGTACAGTATCTCCAAAAGTATCCACAAGATATACTAGTTTTACTTTTGGACTTTCAGGAATGAGACCTTCCAACATCAATCCAAGTTTTTACTCATCATTTTCTTCCCCTAGCACCAGTTCCCTGTCACCCATAGAGGAAACCAAAGAACATTTAGGAGCCACACTTCTTTTTTGGATAAAGGAGCAGTGTTTCTCTCTTGATGCCTTCAGCGAGGACTAGGAGCAGCTGTAGGACTACAATCATGCAGGAGGATCCCATGTTTGAAATTTGCAGGTATAAGCAAACTAGGTACCTCTGCTTGGACTTTGTAAGCAGACTGCAAAGACAAAAAGTACAATTATCCCGCAAAGCAGAGTATCATTTATTTTTGTATGGACAGAACTAGGGTTCCTTGGTTCAAATTCCAATAAGGATACTGTCATTGACATGGAGTTTGCCTGTTCCTCCTGTGCTTGTTTGGGTTTCTTCCATGTACTCTGATTCTCTCCCACACTTAAAAAAGGACATGCTGGTAGGATACTTGTTTCCTGATTAACCTCCCTGGCGGTATGATTATTTCAGATTTTTGGTGCTGAAAGCGGTATGATTATTTTGCATGAAAATTTGGATTTTATATTGTAGGTCTGTAATTCTTAGGAATAACTCACTTAAATCTGTCCAAACAAGAGTCTAGTAGGCATCCTGGGTATGGTAAAGTTTGAAACATGAAATCATAAATTATAATATAATAAATAACTAAAAATAATTATCAAAAATAATAACGTAATAGTAATAAAATGTATTCAATAATGTAATCAAACCAAAAACACTGAAATTTGCTCAGTTGCAGAATTGTCGCTGTCGTCACTATAAGATTACAGTGTACTATATGTGCTGTGTGTGTTTCACTTTTTGAATTTCCCGCCGGTCTCCGTCCCCGTGCGGCGCGAGGCTCGCAGGGAACGGAGCCCGGCACACAGGAGTCATCGGGCGGAGGACACAGCCTGCAGACACAGCGGGGGACATCGCTGGATCCAGGGGACAAGGTGAGTAGCGCTGCCTAAATCCAGCAATGCAATCCCGAGCGTGGCTCGGGGTTACTGCTAATGGTACTGAAATTCCACCCCCAGCCACACTTGGGCTTACTGCCAGGGAGGTTAAACTGGCCCCTGTATGTATGCATATGAGGTAGGGATCTTGCGCTGGCCATACACGGTTTGAACCTCATCTGGCAGAGATTTCAACCATTAATGGGCAGGCTGAATGTACCAAGTTGCTCTATTGATTAACTTGGGTAAAACCAGCCTGCCAGATCCTCTTGCGATTATCGCTAGTGGCTGCTATAGCCGCTAACAATAATCACTGTCTTTTCCCGGCCGGAAAAGACAATGGCCTGGCAAGAGGGATTCTTGCATTAACACTGTCTGTGGTTGAAGGAAAGAAATGTGCTCCATGTATGGCTAGCCTAAGACTGTAAGTTCCTTGAGGGCAGTAACTGATGAGAATGACCAATATGTAAAACACTGCAGAAATTTTCAGCGCTAAATAAACACCTGTATTATATAAATACCTGTAATAAATTAACAACATTAAAGCGGTAGTAAACCCATGCATTTAACAGGTTAAAAACCAGTCACATTTCCGGCACGTGCCGGAAAAGTAACACTCCCATTGGTTGTGGTCTAAACCAAACTGTCAAACCATCCAATGGCTGGTGTCATAGCTGATCACATGTGCAGCATCATGGCAGTTGTAGATTAAACAGAGGCAAAGATGGCAGCTTCCTTGGCTGAAAATGATAGGAGGGTTTACTACCACTTTAAGGAACAATAATAGGAAAGATTATGGCGAAGTGGACTTACATGAACAAAAAAGACCATAACTTGTCATCACCTATATCATAAACTCTAAAATAAATGTTTTTTTTTATAATGGTAGAAGACAAGCAAATCAAGTTTTTGTGGCCAAAGGTTCATCTTATGCTTATAGCACATACTGCCTTAAGACAGAGTGAATTATTTCAAATTTCATGTAGCTATTTGAGTCATGTTGGCCATCATCTGATGACAGGATGGAAACCATGGCTTGTATGAAGTAGGGCATGGGGAAATATAACCAGACCAATTATGGCAAGGGGGCCTTTAAGCAGACCAATACAATGCAAGTTCCACTTAAATGTCTGGACCCCCTCCCCCTGTAAACATCATTAGCTCCTAAGCGGGACTAGACTGGCCTACTGGGATACAGTGAAATTTCCTGGTAGGCCGCCTGCCCTGGGGCTGCTTTGAGCTGCGACCGCAGCTGGGCAGGTCCCAGGCGCCAAAGTTCACGTGCCTCCTCTCTCTCCTCCTCCTCTCCTTGGCGATCTCCCATCTCTCTGAATTGCCCAGGAGGCTGCTCTATTAAGGTCCCGCCTCCTAGCCCGGCAGCCCCTATGATAGATGTCATGTCACACTGATCCAATGCTGGGAAATTGAAACAGTGTGACATGACATCTATCTTAGGAGCAGCCGGTCTAGGAGATGGGACCTTATTACAGAAGCCCCCCGGGCAATTCAGAGCAAAGCTCCGGACACTGCGGAAGATCGCCGCTGTGTGTGTGTGATCTATGTGGGCACAGGTAGGATGCATTGCTGGACACAGATAGGCTGCATTGGTGGGCACTGATAGGCTGCATTGGTATGGACTGATAGGCTGCATTGGTGGGCACAGGTAGGCTGCATTGCTGGGCACTGATAGGCTGAATTGGTGGGCACTGCTCGGCTGCATTGGTGGGCACTGATAGACTGCATTGCTGGGCACTGATAGGCTGCATTGGTGGGCACTGATAGGCTGCATTGGTATGGACTGATAGGCTGCATTGGTGGGCACAGGTAGGCTGCATTGCTGGGCACTGATAGGCTGCATTGCTAGGCACTGATGGGCTGCATTGGTGGGCACTGATAGGCTGCATTGCTGGGCACTGATAGGCTGCTTTGCTGGGCACAGGTAGGCTGCAATGTTGGGCACTTATATGCTGCATTGCTGGGCACAGATAGGCTGCATTTCAGGGTACAGGTAGGCTGCATTGGTGGGCACTGGTAGGCTGCATTGGTGGGCACTGATAGGATGCATTGCTGGGCACTGATAGGCTGCTTGCTGGGCACAGGTAGGCTGCACTGCTGGGCACTGATAGGCTAAATTGCTGGGCACTGATAGGCTGTATTCATGGGCACTGATAGGCTGCGTAGCTGGGCACAGGTAGGCTGCATTGGTGAGCACTGCTGGCTGCATTGCTGAGCACTGATAGGCTGCATTGCTGGGCACTGATAGGCTGCATTTCAGGGCACAGGTAGGCTGCATTGCTGGGCACTGATAGGCTGCATTTCAGGGCACAGGTAGGCTGCATTTCAGGGCACAGGTAGGCTGCATTGCTGGGCACTGATAGGCTGTATTGCTGGGCATAGGTAGGCTGCATTGCTGGGCACAGGTAGGCTGCACTGGTGGGCACTGATAGGCTGTATTTATGGGCACTGATAGGCTGCATAGCTGGGCACAGGTAGGCTGCATTGGTGGGCACTGATAGGCTGCGTTGTTGGGCACTGATAGGCTGCATAGCTGGGCACAGGTAGGCTGCATTGGTGGGCACTGATAGGCTGCATTGGTGGGCACATGGAGGCTGCATTGATGGGCACAGGTAGGCTGCATTGATGGGCACTGGTAGGCTGCATTGGTGGGCACTGATAGGCTGAATTGATGGGCACTGGTAGGTTGCATTGATGGGCACTTGTAGGCTGCACTGATTGGTACTGATGAGGCTGCATTTGGTAGGCACTGATAAGCTGCATTGATGGGCACTGATAGGCTGCGTTGCTGGGCACAGGTAGGCTGCATTGGTGGGCACTGATAGGCTGTATTGATGGGCACTAATAGACTGCATTGATGGCCACAGGTAGGCTGCATTTATCGGCACAGGTAGGCTGAATTAATGGGCACTGATAGGCTGCATTGGTGGGCACTGATAGGCTGCATTGATGGGCACTGATAGGCTGCATTGATGGGCATAAGTAGGCTGCAGTGCTGGGCAAAAGAAGGCTCCACTGCTGGTCACAGGTAGGTTGCATTGCTGGGCACTGATAGGCTGTATTGATGGGCACTGATAGACTGCATTGATGGGCACTGATAGGCTGAATCGCTGGGCACTGATAGGCTGCATTGCTGGGCACTGATAGGCCGCATTTCAGGGCACAGGTAGGCTGCATTTCAGGGCACAGCTAGGCTGCATTGCTGGGCACGGATAGGCTGTATTGCTGGGCACAGGTAGGCTGCATTGCTGGGCACTGATAGGCTGAATTGCTGGGCACTGATAGGCTGTATTGATGGGCACTGATAGGCTACATTGATGGGCCCTGATAGGCTGAATTGCTGGGCACTGATAGGCTACATTGATGGGCCCTGATAGGCTGAATTGCTGGGCACTGATAGGCTGCATTGCTGGGCACAGGTAGGCTGCATTGAAGGGCGCTGGTAGGCTGCATTGGTGGGCACAGGTAGGCTGCGTTGATGGGCACTGGTAGGCTGCATTGATGGGCACTGGTAGGTTGCATTGGTGGGCACTGATATGCTGCATTGATGGGCACTGGTAGGTTGCATTGATAGGCACTGGTAGGCTGCACTGATCGGCACTGACGAGGCTGCATTTGATGGGCACTGATGGGGCTGCATTTGATGGGAACTGGTAGGCTGCATTGGTGGGCACTGATAGGCTCCATTGGTGGGCACTGATAGGCTGCTTTGTTGGGCACTGTTGGCTGCAATGGTGAGCACTGATAGGCTGCATTGGTGGGCACTGATAGGCTGCATTGCTGGGCACAGAGGGGCTTCATTGATGGGCACTGGTAGGCTGCATTGGTGAGCGCTGGTAGGCTGCTTTGATGAGCACTGGTAGGTTGCATCGGTGGGCACTGATATGCTGCATTGATGGGCACTGGTAGGTTGCATTGGTGGGCACCAATGAGGCTGCATTTGATGGGCACTGATGGGGCTGCATTTGATGGGCACTGGTAGGCTGCATTAGGTGGGCACTGGTAGGCTGCATTGATCTCTTGTATCATGTCTGCAGTCTCTGACCATCTCCTGTGTCATGTCTGCAGTCTCTGACCATCCCCTGTATCATGTCTGTAGTCTCTGGCCATCCCCTGTATCATGTCTGCAGTCTCTGACCATTTCCTGTATCATGTCTGCAGTCTCTGACCATCTCTTGTATCATGTCTTCAGTCTCTAACCATCTCATGTATCCTGTCTGCAGTCTCTGACCATCTCCTGTAGTATGTCTGCAGCCTCTGGCCATCTCTTGTATCATGTCTGCAGTCTTTGACCATTTCTTGTACCATGTCCACAACCTCTGACCATCTCTTGTCTTTTACCATGTCCGCAGTCTCTGCGGGGGAAGTCTGAAGAGGAGTCAAGATTGGGAGTGCCGCCGGGATGGGGGTCTTGGGAGAAGTCAGATATGTGTGGACTGTGGAGAGGAGAAAATAGGATAAAACCAGAGCCACCAAGCTGGAGCCAACTGACTGAGCCCTGAATGGTGCACCTGAGAGGAGGTCAGTGACAGCGCTGCCATGCGAGTCTGGGGGGAGTCAGTGATGTAAGGGGGAGTGAATACAATAATGTAAGGGGGCACTAATATAAAGGTTTCCCCCTTACTTTATATCAGTACCCCCCCCCACCTTAGTGTATTGCGGAACGTGGTCTCTGGTCACCAGAGTCCCCCCCCCCACATTCCCAGAGTTCCTGGGGTCCCCCTTGATGATTGCTGCGCTTTTAACCAGAATTTGCTCTTATATATAAATGTACTTTCATATCTGTCTTATCTATATATAATACACTCTTCAAATGTGCTTTAAAATGCATGGTTTTCCCTTTTATGAACAAGAAAATAATGAAGTTATGCTGTTGGGCTGGTACAATAATGCTATGGGACTGGTATGAAATTTTTTCCAGGGCTAGTTTGTATTCCAAGTCTAGTCCTGCTCCTAAGTATATGCTAAAAGGTACCTGTAAAAAAAAAAAAAGTTTAATTTTATACTTACCTGGCCCTCCTATTCTGAATTGCTGGGTATGCCATCACTGACCTTCTGGGAAGATCACTAGAAAATGCTGAGCAGGCCAAATCTCACAAGAGGACACCCCGGTCCACTGCAAGAGTGTCTTCTCTATGGGTTGTATTTTGCAGGATCTTGCCAGAGTGTAAGGCCTCATGGGCAGAAGAAAAGAAAAGGTAGCAGCAAAAAAGGGTAAGGTAACAATATAATCTAATGTTTTTCTTTTCAGGTACTTTTAACAGGGTGGGGGCATCATAAACAGAGCTTGTATTTTACTACAAGGCCAGCTTGAAGGATACAAGAAAGCCCTACATTAAACAATCCAAAAAGCAGGGAACACCATTAACTATGCTCAATACAGAAGTCCTCTCAATTTACTTTTCTGGTACAATATTTTTTATTGTAGAAAGCTCAATAACAAAACAGGCAATCAGCCACGCAGGGGTATAGCACATCAAACAAATCACAGCGATCTAAATTTAGTTTTAATTTGATTCTTATATCACCAATATAATTTGTTCACAGTGCTATTGGGTAGGACTTTAGGGTCTTTATAGCTTAAGCCTCGTACACACGCGCAGATTGTTGGCCAACCAAACTTTTGTCCAAATTGGGCGGCGCGTTTTGTCTAGCGTACTGACATGAGTCAAGTAATCAGCCAACAAAGCCAAACGTAGTGACGTGTTACGAGCGTATGACAAGGACATTCATGTGAATGTGATTTGTGAATTACGAACAAGGGTTACACAACCTAACACTTCCTGGATTCCGAGCATGCGTGTTTGCATTTCCAACTTTTTGTTGACCAACTTCTGTACACGTGAGCCAACAATCGGTCAACGCCTTGTTGGTCAACACAAGTTTTCTAGTCTCATTGTCCAACTTCTGTTGGATGACAAGTGGAAATCGGCTGTAGAATCGTGTGTACACACAATCAAATTATCGGCCAACAGGCAGTTGGACGACCGTTGTTGGCCAACAATCGAATTGTGTGTACGGGCCTTAAGTCTACTGTACATCACAGTAGCAGCAAAACACAAACTGCTGCGTACACAACCCCTAGTAATATTCAATATTAATTTCACATTTGTCAACATTTCTCTACTTCCACCAAAGGTGGATTGACTACTACAACTCCAATGACTAATTTCATAGCAATTATTATATAGATACAATATCAGCCACACTGAGAATGCATTGCTTTCAAGGAGTTAGATGACTCGTAGACTTGAACTGTCCCAAAGAGTAATCAAGCATTGCTTTTGCATAGTATTGCAAATTAGGAAGCAGAGCCTGCATTTCTAATGTGCAAATATGGTTCCCCACCTGTACATATTCTGTATAGTTACAAACTATACACAAAAGAATGTTTAAAAAAAGATTCACACATTGATAAGATTATTTATATCAAGTTGATATTTTCACATAGTATAGTATAAAATATTACTGAAAGGCCATACAGGGCATTCCGATTGAGCGGTATTATTGCTGCATTTGACCACTTTACACATAGATCTTGGTGATCAGCAGTGGTTTCTAAGGTGGCCCCCTCATCTTTGCAGGTCCCTGTGCAGCGGCAAAAGCAGTAAGACTACCCTAGCTTTTATGAGCATCCGCAGAGAGAAAACTTTGGTAGCATTATGCTTTGTTATTCACCCTGTCTGTACTAAGAAATACACAAAAGGATTTAAGAAAAAACTGCTGAAAAAAGAGAAAACAGATTTCACTTATGCCAAGTAATAAAATTGTGTTTGTTATGATAAACTCAAATCAATAGCTGAAGTCCGGCCAAGAACACGAGTGTCCAAACTGCTTAAGAGCAGTTCTTTTTCTGTGCACTCTAGCAGATTAAAATGAAAATTATGTATAGTGGGGCAGGAGAAAAAACACATCAATTCTTCACCTTCTACATTTTCTCATTCAATGCACTGCGGTCTTATCAGTATTTGATACAATTTTGTCTGCATACAACCAGGTTATGTATAAAGAGTCAGTATATTAGTATTCTAAAGGGAATCTATCAGTATAGAATGCTATGCAGACTTTGTGAGGTCAGCTGTACAATGCTATCAGCCTGCAAAGGGCTTAGAAGGCCTTGGATCTTCTATGCACAGTGCTAGTGTAAATGGTGGACACTGTCGTTGTGCTTGTAACTTGTCATTCTGTAGTATTTTTGAAGATTCTGCATTTTAATGGATCCTATGGAGCAGTGTATACTAGCATTTTGTTGCTTTTGCTATACAACCCATTGTTTTGCGCTTATTCTCTCATGAACATCAATGCAGTCTTCAAAAACACATCACAAATTAATCTCATAAGAAAGGAAGCGTGCTGTTTTGACTCATATAAAACCTGTGTACACCCTAAAAAATGTGTTGTGATATGCACCAAATTTATAGTATATGTGAACCCTTACCTTGTAAGTGAAAGTGAAAGGCAAAATGCATACATAAAATCATTATACAAATACCTTTTTTTTTACATGATCACATAATCTCTGTTTGCAGCTTCATAAGGGTGCTTGGAGAGCCAGGGGTGGAGAAACAGCAGTACACGCATCTTCCCAGAGATTAGCTGGTCAAGGGGGTGTGTCGGCACAAGTCTTGGCCATGGGAGGACAAGCAGGCTGTGCTCTCAGCACAGCCAGAAAATTGACCATGCTGGAAAGTGTGTGCTTCTCTGCCTATTGTCGTCAGTTTGTATAAGAGGGCTGGGGAATTGCTAGGATCAACCAGGTGTTTCACGCAAAGGAAGCAATACAAAGAAAACAGGATACTTTTTAACACAAGTACATGATACAACACACACATATTAAGGGAATATGAAATGTTGGGGTAACATATTGTTTAAGTGGGACAATGCTGATAGGACAAGAAATTAAATGTACTTTACTCCAAAATGAACACACTACACCTTTTTTCAGTGCCAAACAAGATTTTTTAAGGACCTATCTAAGAAGAAGAGGCTTTGAAAACCTTGATGGCCTGATCTATTCCAAATTTATGGGCAGGGAATGGTTAGAACCTCAATTAGGTTTTATAGCATTCTATTCTCCCACTGGAGGGATTTACCAAAATCATTTGCTCTGGTGACCATTGTCACTAGAAAAGTGAGTAAATTCTAACATTTTCAGTTTATTAAAATTATGGGTCACTGAAACACGAATAGAGGTTAATTTGTTCAATACGGAAACTTGTTCCTGTGATGAATGTCTAAGAGAGCATTTCCTATAGTTTGGAAAGGCCACCTTTTACTTCTACTTCAAAAATTCAGGGGTTTGAACTCTTCCCCACTTTATCTAAGACAAAAATATTGGCTTTAGATACAAGTTTAGCTCCTTTTGTCTTTAGATAATAAGGGAGCCCAAATGTTTTCTCTGTGGCTTTTCAAGTATGGCAAATAAATGGAGATAAATTCATGAATTAACAAATGCACATATTCTTACACCCTGGTTATGTTTCCTTATGTTATTTTTCCCCAAATTATTTTTTTGAATCTCTTTGTGGCCGTCTTAGATATATTAACATATTTGGTTAATTTTCTTTTGTGTCTGTCCTTATTCTTTTAACTTTCTATTAATAGCATCCCCTTTTGTCAATCAAACTTCCATTTCCTACAGAAATTGCATACAATAAATTATTCAATGACAGCAACTGATTGCTTGTGTTTACTTTTCTAACAAATGCATAATTATTTTGGTATTCCCATCACCCACCTATAGTGTTTTATTATACTAAGCAGTATCTACCTTAAGCAGTGTACCTACCTTAATAACCAGCCATGTTAGCACCGATGGTCCAAGATATGGACTGGGACAGCAGACACAAACCTCAGCTCTTCTATGGAAGTTAATAAGTTAAGGTCTCTAAATCATTAAATGGCCTTCTTCTGTAAGTAAATGGAAATGTTTAACTCTATCCTGGACCATTTCTTTGTCAGGCTTTCAAGAGTCAGGAAGGTGTTAATTTAAATATTATCAAGTCCCTCAGAGCCAGAAATAAAAAAGAATTGGCATTCAACTTTAACAGCTTTTTCAATTCATCCCACATAGAATTATTGAGACCAGTTAGTTCTTTATTTTCCCATTTAGTTACAGGGGTCAGACTTCAAATGGTTTCCATTTATGTGCCCTGTGCTGTTACCTAGGCCTATGTTTTGATGGTAATATCACAAAGCAGGAAAATAGAGACATCTAATACATTAGAGTAATTATCTCGCCATGTTTCCACCAGGCAGTGTTACTGTACATTAACTTTGGTACCGATCAATAATCAGCCTGACAGTCAGCAAAGTCATACTGCATAAAATAACAAATACTGTTACTTCACATCCTTCATAATCCTAACCGCAATATAGCACTGTTAAATCCACAATAGACATTATACAGAGACAGTTGAAGAAGCAACAAGTAAAGCAGGGAGGAGCAGCTTACTTACTAGTGTCCTTTCTCTGGTGTATTCCCAGTTGTCCTGCTATCAGCATCCTTTGTTAGCTAAAGGGCAGGTAACACCAATGAGCTTCATTCTTCCCATCCATAAGGTATATCCCAAAGCTAGTACTCAACAGAAGACGGATGTGTAATCAGGTCCACCGGTATCCTAATTAGACCTGGGAGCGTTAGTGATTTTGGAAAGGAGGAGCTGAAGAATGCTAATGAAGGAGAGCTCTTTACCTTCCCCAATAATAATAAGTCTACGCAGACACCACATGTTGCTGTCCAGGAGAAAGACCGCCTACGCCAGCCAACTCCAGCTACGGGAGCAATAAGGAAATTATAGCGCTGTGTGCAAACACATCACAGCTTAATTGATTTCTCGGAGACAGTGATGTATTTTCTGACTAGTTCTGCTCAGGACGCAGGCTTGGGAAAGAATAAATTCAATGCTGCAACTAAGCCATCATCAATTGCCTTAAAATGCCTGTGCTGTACATTAACATCTCTGCTTCCAGATGGACACTGAATTTAACAGCACCACGTTTTACTTAATGAATGGAAAATGCCACAGCAAACCCAGCCTATAAATATTTATACATTGAGAAATAAAAGTTGAAATGTACCTCCACTTGGCAAGCCACAGGCTTAACACACTCTGCTGATGATTCTTTATGTAAATGTATAATGAAAGTTATTAGATGTGAAACACATTTCATGGGTCAGCAATAGAAATAAAATATCAGATTGTTCTCACAGCTTCTAACCTTCTTCTTGCTGAAGGTGCATTGCAGCACTGGGCTCAATTGATTTAGTGGATGTGTTCTATTAGTGAGAGTGCTCTTCTCATCACACAGTCCCTCCCTTCAGTCCAATCTATCATTAATAGCAACGCCAAGCGTCAGCCTGGCACAATGACCAGGGAAGGAACTACTAGACTGCAAACCAGACACTAAATGCACAAAACCTGATTCAACTAGATATGCCCAGGTCAATTTTCTACTATATAAAGTAAATGTGCTACACGTGGAGCAAGATACACAAGATTATTATTAATGTTATAATACAGGATCTATATACTATAGACTATACACATTAAAATCACAGTGTTTTAGAATAGACAAAAAAAACTTTTGCTTTCTGAGTTCATGCAGCCATTTCTAAGCACAATGGGAAAATCATTTGTTTCAAAACCATCTAGTTAAAATGGAACGCCAAGCAGATATAAAAGACACAAATCAAAGTGATTGTAAAGTCTAGTTTTTTTTTATAAAAATAACAAACATGTCATACTTACCTGCTCTGTGAAGTGGATTTGCACAGAGCAGCCCCAATCCTCCTCTTCTCGGGTCCCTCTTTGGCTCTCCTAGCCTCTCCCTCCTGTCGAGTGCCCCCACAGCAAGCAGCTTGCTATGGAGGCACCCGAGCCGGGTCACAGCTCCCTGTGTCCATTCAGACACAGAGCCCTGGTTCAGCCCTGCCCTCTCTCTCTCCTGATTAGCTAACTGACTTTGATTGACAGTAGCAGGAGCCAATGGCACCACTGCTGTGTCGCAGCCAATTAGGAGGGAGAGGCACTCGTTGATATCACTGGATAGAGATGGGGCTCAGGTAGGTATTAGGGGGTGCTGAGGGGGGCTGCTGCACACTGAAGGCTTTTTATCGTAATGCATATAATGCATTAAGATAGAAAAAACTTCTGAATTTGCAACCAATCTAATAAAGAAGTATCACCACAAAGTAAAAAAAAAACTCATTGATTGGTCCCATTTCAATCCATTCTGTGGCGGCTGAGCAGTGTGGTCGGACAGCTTGCCCCTTCTTCCCCTACTGCTGTCCGACCACAGGGAGACAAATACAAGACAAAAAAAAACCTTTTTTTTCTTCCTCCATAATAATTTTTTCTTGAGCAGTGAATGGGTGCATGGGTTGAGAATGCCCAAACTGGGTCATCAATAGAGAAAGTGGGATAAAAGGGATAGGCATGAGAATGGTGAAGGATGGTAAGGGTAGAACCGGGGAGGTGTAAATATCTCAAGTTTTTCCCTCCTAATTTATCACACATGGTTTTTGGCACAAAATGTTTCTTTTTTCTTGTCAATGTTGTTACATCACAAACACAGAGAGTTAGGGGAGAAGGGGGATGATGAAGGGGGAGGATAAGTAGGAGGGGGAGTGGGAGATTGGGGGAGCAAGGATTAGAACTTGCCTCCTCCATGGGGAAGAAGCTCGATACATATTGCTACTTTGATGGGGTCCTAAGTGCCGGTTCACACAGGGGCGATCTGACTTTAGGGGCGACTCGAAGCCGTCCCGCACAGCGCAACTTCAGCGCAGCTTGCAAACGACTTCTGTAATAGAAGTCAATGCAAGTCGCTTGAAGTCGCCCCCAAATTAGTACAGGACCCTGACTTGAGTCACTCCTATTAGAACGGTTCCATTGCACTGCATGGAGCGCGACTTGTCACGCGACTAGGTCACCTGACAAGTCGCCCCTGTGTGGTACACCTATTATAAATGTTTGTCAGTGTATTTACGTTGTGTCGTGCTTAAGATGTTAGTCTATTGGAAGAATACTGTATTGGCTTTTTTAAGTAATGTTTTATGTTCTGCAACTTTTCTTAAATTGAATAAAAAAATGTAAACGGTAAACCCATTTAGGCCTCATTCACACTAGCATTAGGAATAGGTACAGCCTACAATGTATAATATGGGCAGCAGACAGAGCTGTTTACACTTAACCCCTTCTTGTTTAAGAACTTCTAGATGTTTAAGAACTTCCAGGAGGCAGAGGTGGGCATTTGGGTAGATGCCAGGAGGCAGAGGTGGGCATTCGGGTCATGTGACTATTGTGATTGGCTGCAAGTATGCATCGGGAACTTTCCAGTCCCCACCAGTGAGTGTGCTGGGAGCGCGCAGGGCGTGCACTCTCAGCACAGTTTTGCCCAGGGCCATATATATGTGGCCTCTCTGTGTTAAAACCACCCAACGAGAGGCAACATATTTACGCGTGGCAGGCGGGAAGAGGTTAACAAACATGTAGCGATTGCATTGCTGTGGAGTCTGGGAGGCGTTCATGTCAATTCCTTTCATCCAAGTCCATGGAAACATGCCATAAACGTGCCAGTAATGTTTACAGCGCATTTACCACACGTTTGACAAGAGATTTTAAAATATCAGTGAGCTGGAAAAACACCACTTCCCCCTAAAAAAACACTTGAAGGACATCTGGGGTATATTGTTTAACACACCTTAAATGCATCAAAAACATGTGAAGTGACTAGCATCAGGTGATACACAGAGATGAAAAAATCCTCTTACAAAAGTTGTAGCTGTTTATCTGCAGGTCCTCTCTTCTCTACATCCATTCAATGTACATTCAGAATACAGAATTTAGACAGTATTTCTGAGCTCCACAATGCAGGGGGTGGGGATCTGATGTCATACACTGCACAAAGCAGGGGACTATAATCTAAGACCTGAGTGTAGGGAAAGGACATACCACCCCCTACCCCTCCCCCCGCTACACAGTTTAATAGGGATACATGCACAGCTGAGGCTGTCCATCGCCAGCTTTGTACCATCTACTGGGATTGCCTGATGTTGGCATAGACCGTCCGAAGTGACTCATGCTGATTGCAGAGAAATGAGAGAGCAGATTAAAAATCACACTAAGTGTTTTGGAAAGAGGAAAGCACACACTATAGATGGATATGTTTTGTTCATTTTTCATTTCAATAGTTTATAATAACTTTAATTAGGTGTTATTGACAGCACTGGTCTCTGGCAGCAGGAGTACACTGCAGTCGAGCACCGTCATTCACAAAAGCAGGGGGTTAGCTGGTATCACAACACAAGCACTCATGATAGCAGGGCTGGGTGATCTATTAGCCAGCTGTGTCATCTACAGTGGGGGAAATAATTATTTGATCCCCTGCAGGTTTTGTAAGTTTTTCAATGAAATGAAAGGTCTATAATTTTTATCATAGGTGTAGTTTAAATGATAGAGACAGAATATCAACCAAAAATCCAGAAAAAACACATGGTACAAATGCTAGAAATTGAGTTGCAGTTCAGTGATCCCCAAGCAAAACATGACTTAGCCCTTGGTGGAGAAACCCTTGTGGGCATGCACAGGTAAGACATTTCTTGTAGTTGGTTGCCAGGTTTGCACACATCTCAGGAGGGATTTTGGTCCACTCTTCTTTACAGATCTTTTCTAAATCCTTAAGGTTTCTTGGCTGTCGCTTGGCAACTCAAAATTTCAGCTCCCTCCATAAATTTTCTGTAGGATTAAAGGAGTTGTAAAGTCTCAAGGTTTTGCACCTTAATGCATTCTATGTATTCTATGCATTAAGGTGAAAAACCTTCTGTGCTTCAGCTGCCCCCCTTTTTTTTACCTGAACCTGATCGTTTCAGCGATGAGCACGAGCCCAGTAGCTCTAGCCGCTATCTTGAGTCCTCGTTGGATAGACTGATAGCAAGAGCCATTGGCTCCAGCTGCTGTCAATAAAATCTAGTGACACGGGGCCTGGGGGCAGGGCCAAGTCCTGCTGTCTGTGTCAATAGACGGAGAAGCCGGACTCAGGAGCACGCCCACAGGGTTGCCCCAAGGAAATTGGCTGTCCATGGGGGCACCCAATGAAGAGGAGGAGCCAGGAGCTCCACCTGAGGACCCCAGAAAAAGAGGACCTGGGCCGCTCTGTGCAAAACCTTTGCACAGAGCAAGTAAGTGTAACATGTTTGTTATTTAAAAAAAATAAAACAAACCTTTACAATCACTTTAAGGTCCGGAGAATGGCTAGGCCACTCCATGACCTTAATGTACTTCTTTTGAGCCACTCCTTTGTTGACTTGGTGGTATGTTTTGGGTCATTGTCATGCTGAAATACCCATCCACGACCCATCTTCAGTGTTCTCGCTGAGGGAAGAAGGTTCTCATCCAAGATTTTACAATACAGTTATGCTCATAAATTTACATACCCTGGCAGAATTTATGATTTCTTGGCCATTTTTCAGAGAATATGAATGATAACACAAAAACATTTCTTTCACTCATGGTTAGTGTTTGGCTGAAGGATTTATTATCAATCAACTGTGTTTACTCTTTTTAAATCATAATGACAACAGAAACTACCCAAATTACCCTGATCAAAAGTTTACATACCCTGGGGATTTTGGCCTGATAACATGCACACAAGTTGACACAAAGGGGTTTGAATGGCTATTAAAGGTAACCATCCTCACCTGTGATCTGCTTGCTTGTAATAAGTGTGTATGTATAAAAGGTCAATGAGTTTCTGTACTCCTGACAGACCCTTGCATCTTTCATACACTGCTGCACCGATGTTTCTGGATTCTGAGTCATAGGAAAAGCAAAATAATTATAAAAGGATCTGCGGGAAAAGGTAGTTGAACTGTATAAAACAGGAAAGGGATATAAAAAGATATCCAATGAATTGAGAATGCCAATCAGCAGTGTTCAAACTCTAATCAAGAAGTGGAAAATGAGGGGTTCTGTTGAAACCAAACCATGGTCAGGTAGACCAACTAAAATTTCAGCCATTCATATTCTCTGAAAAATAGCCAAAAAAATCATAAATTCTGCAAGGGTATGTAAACTTATGAGCACAACTGTACATGGCCCCATCCATTGGCCCCTCAATGTGATAAAGTCGGTCTGTATTTTTAGCAGAGAAACAGCCCCAAAGCATAATGTTTCCACCTCCATGCTTGACTGTAGGGATGGTGTTCTTAGGGTCATAGTCAGCAGCATATTTCTTCCTCCAAATACGGTGAGTCCCCCTCCTCAATAAGGCACATGTACAGTCATGCCAATGAACATCTAAATGATTCAGAGAAGGATTGGGAGAAAGTGCTGTGGTCAGATGAGACCCAAATTGAGCTCTTTGGCACTAACTCGACGCGCTGTGTAATGGATGGGTTTTCCAGCATGACAATGACCCAAAGATCTGTAAAGAAGAGTAGACCAAAATCCCTCCTGAGATGTGTGCAAACCTGGCAACCAACTACAAGAAATGTCTTACCTCTGTGCTTGCCAACAAGGGTTTCTACACCAAGTACTAAGTCGTGTTTTGCTTGGGGATCAAATACTTATTTTACTCACTGAACTGCAACTTAACCACTTCAGCCCCGGAAAGTTTTACCCCCTTCCTGACCAGAAAAGTTTTTGAGATTCGGCAATGCGTCGCTTTAACTGACAATTGCGCGGTCATGCGACGTTGTACCCAAACAAAATTTGTGTCCTTTTTTCCCACAAATAGAGCTTTCTTTTGGTGGTATTTAATCCCCTCTGCGTCATTTCTGATCGCCGCTATAAACAAAAAAAGAGCGACAATTTTGAAAAAAAAAAACAGTTTTTCTTACTTTTTGCTAAAATACAAATTTTTCATTTTTTTCACCGGTTTTGGCCGATTTATATTCTTCCTCATATTTGTGATAAAAAAAAAATCGCAATCAGCGTTTATTGATTGGTTTGCGCAAAAGTGGCCGCGTTTACAGATGGTGAGAATTCATTTCTGGGGTTTTTATTTTTTTTTAATTTTTTATTAGTAATGGCGGCGATCTGCGATTTTTAGCGGTACTGCGATATTGTGGTGGACATGTCGGATATTTTTGACACTTTTTTGGGACCAATGACATTTATTCAGCGATCAGAAATTTAAATGTCCACTGATTACTGTATAAATGTCATTGGCAGTGAAGGGGTTAACCTGGGGGGGAGAGCTAGGGGTTAACTGTGTTCCCTGGGTGTGTTCTTACTGTGGGGGGGCTTGGCTAACATGGGCATAGGAGATCTAACTGATCCCAGTGACAGGGATCAGTAGATCCCCTATGCCTGCACTGACAGGGCTGGGAACCGCCGTGTTTACATCGGCGGTTCCCCGCTCTTTGGCTGTGGCCGCTCATCGCGGCTCGCCGGTGGACATCGGGTCCGCCCGAGCCACGGGCACACTCCTCCGGAGTGCAGCGGGGGCGCGCGTGCCCCCTAGCGGCGACCCGCAGATCGCCGCCTTTTTACGGCGATTCGCGTCCGGCATCCACACTGCCGCAGTAAATATACTGCGTGCGGTGTGGAACCGGTTAATTTATGGCATTTGTTTTATGTGTTTTTTCTGGATTTTTGGTTGATATTCTGTCTCTATCATTTAAAATACACCTATGACAGAAAATTATAGACCCTACATTTCTTTGTAAGTGGGAAAACTTACAAAATCCGCAGGGGATCAAATAATTATTTTCCCCACTGTATTAGCTGGCTGTGTGATCGATCACACAGCCTCATCAGTGCTGATAGATCGACCGCTATTGATATGCAGTGACAAGGCATTGTGGATGAAGGCTCTCTATGATCTGGCTGACTGCTACTAGTAAACTCTAACTCACAGCCTAGGGAGTGGACAAGTCAGGAGTCTCTAACTTACAGCCTATGGTGCAGAGTGCAGGGGTCAGGAGTCTCTATCTTGCAGCCTAGGGAGCAGAGTGGAGGGGGCAAGAGTCTCTAACTCAGAGCGTAGAGCACAGAGTGCAGGGGTCAGGAGTCTCTAACTCACAGCCTAGGGCACAGAGTGAAGGAGTCAGGAGTCTCTAACTCATAGCCTATGGAGCAGAGTACAGGGGTCAGGAGACTCTAACTCACAGCCTAGGGCACAGAGTGGACAAGTCAGGAGTCTCTAACTTACAGCCTATGGTGCGGAGTGCAGGGGTCAGGAGTATCTAACTCGCAGCCTAGGGAGCAGAGTGGAGGGGGCAAGAGTCTCTAACTCATGTGTCCCATCTCTGCTGTCATTGGGCCCCATTGTTGGTGTCATTGGGAGGAATTATGCCCCATCATTGGGAGGAATTGTGCCGCATCGTTGGTGTCAATGGGAGGAAGTGTGCTCCATCATTGGTGTTATTGGGAGGAATTGTGCTCCATTTTTAGTGTTATTGAGAGGAATTGTGCCCCATCATTGCTGTCAGTGGGCCCCATCATTGGTGTCCTTGGTAGGAATTGTGCCCGATTGTTGGTTTCATTAGGAAGAATTATGCCCCATTGCTGGTCTCAGTGAATGAAATAATGCCCCAAGGGCCACATAAAAGCAGGCAAAGGGCCGCATCTGGCCCCTGGGCCTCAGTTTGGAGACCACTGCTCTAACTCACAGCCTAGGGCACGGAGTAGAAGGGTCAGTATTCTCTAGCTCAAAGCCAAGGGCACAGAGTGCAAGGGTCAGGAGTCTCTAACATACAGCCTAGGGCAGAGTGCAGAGGTCAGAAACACTAAAATACAGCCTAGGGCACAGGGGTCAGGAGTCTCTAACATACAGCCTAGGGAGCAGAGTGCAGGAGTCTCTAACTCACAGGCTAGGGAGCAGAGTGCAGGGGTCAGGAGTCTCAAACTCCCAGCCTAGGGCACAGAGTGCAGGGGTCAGGAGTCTCAAACTCCCAGCCTAGGGCACAGAATGCAGGGGTCAGGAGTCTCTAACTTACAGTCTAGGATGTAGAGTGGAGGGGTCAGGAGTCTCAAACTCCCAGCCTAGGGCCCAGAGTGCAGGGGTCAAGAGTCTCCAACTCACAGCCTAGGGCACAGGGTGCAGGGGTCAGGAGTGTATATCATACAGCCCAGTGGAGAGAGTGTAGCATCACCTACAAGGGACTTGTAGGTACACCCTATACATTTTATTTGCATCCCATGAATCACTGCCTTATCCCCACCCTCATGGACCAAGACAGTCCGAACTACCCCTTTAAGATCAATATGGGCAAAGACCGCAGCTGTAAGCAGTCACTTACTCTTCTCTCCAATGTTGATGACAACCAGTGGTAACATAGCATGACTACATGCTTTTAGTCAATCTCTCAGTTTGCCATCCAGCCGCTTTCATTTTCTTTGTTGGTGTAAATGCGCTGGGAAAGCCTGGGGGGAGTTCTGAGAAGGGGCAGCGTAAAAGAGTTTACTGTAAAGTGCAGCCCACCAGATGAATTATCCTGTCTAAAGCTGGCCACACATTATACAATTTTCTTCTATAGTTTTCCTTTAAATTTACCAACACCATACACATTGACCATGAGGTCAAATCTAAACACTTTCAATGTGCATGCAATCAGTCAGGCCCTTGTACTTCATAGTTAAATGTAAATCTAAAGGAATTTGAATACGAAAATTGTATAATGTATGGCCAGCTTAACAGTATGTGTAAAAAACAGGGGTCTGACTGAAAACATCATCTAAAGCACAGCTGGGCAGAGAAAGCAATTAGCGGAAGCATGTGTCTGCCAACTCTTTGTTTACACCTGACAACAGTGACAGCAGTGATTGGCAAGTGGCTAGTGCAGACTCATCGCTCCTCATTCCAGCCATACAGGCTGCTGTGGTGATACTTAAGGAACTTAGTAGTGCTATTTGGTTCTTGTACCCTAAAGGAGTTAGGATGCCATCAGCTAAAGGAGAGGTATGGGGTTAGTAAAAAAACAAAGATACATACCTCAATGCTTCAGCATTGCTGCTGTTTTCTAATGTTGGCTCTTAGACCAAGAACTGAGCAATCACATGACCACTGATCACCTGGTCTTCTTGGAGCAGAGAACAGTTACTGTCTGTCACTGTTCTCCGCTGTGCCCCTCCAGTGCTCACTGGAGCATCAGGCTATAGAAGGGCAGGGGTGGGGCCAAGTAGCTTACTATGTTGACATGATCCCGAGCCACGACTCAGGATTGAGCCTGCACAAGTGTTCCCATAGCAAGCTACTTGCTATGGGGGGCACATGACAAGGAGGAGGAGCCAGGAGCACTGGCTTTCTGAAATATGTTTACAATCACTTTAAGCATCTAAAGTACTCGATTTGGTTTTTCTGTATTGTTATCAATTTTATTTAAATTTTTATTATTTTTATCAATTTTGTACATTGGGGACAGGGCCTCTTTAACAACCACTATAAGTTATGTTTGTACAGACTTTTGTCTTAGCACTCCAAGCACAACATTCATCAATAGCTTCTGACCCGGGGGACCGGAGACATATCTCTACTGGAATGTAGAAACAATATCATAAATTTCAATGTGGATTTGAAGAGAAAAGTACGATTTTGCCGGGACCCTTTGGCCCCAAATTGGTGTTGTATTTTTCAGTATAATAATGAGTGTTGGATGACGGAATTGCACTAACTTTAGACAACATATTATTTTAGAAATCTATACATGGATGTGGTGCAGCCAAGAGCACCGTGACAAAGATGTTGCTCTTAAGTCAAAAATATCCTATGTAAAATAATACCGTCTTCTGCCACTAGACAGGTACAGACACGCTGAACCTTTTCGGTTTTGTTGCTGTTATCACTTTGGTGCCTGAGGTTAAACAGTTACTTTAAATTTGTGAAAATGAAAAATTCCTTACATACCAAATTCTTCAAGTTTTGATAAGAGCTTAACACTGATTTATACTGGCTCCTTGCTGCTAATATGCTTCCAGGAACCCATCCTGTCTGCCGCAGCTCATAAATTGTGCCTTTAATATGTACAGTAGGTGCAGTGCATTCCTACTTCATATGAAAACTGTATTTAACCTCTTTGTGACCAAATCCATCAGAAGAAGAGCTTCTTTTAAAATGTACTTACTTTTACCATGTGTCCGTTACCCAGAATTTTAAACATTATCATGCACTATTGGCGAAGAAGAGAAGAAGGCGGGTTGGATGACTTGGGGGGAAAAAATGGTGAATTTCACTTTTAAATGTAATGTAAGCCCAACATTTCATATTCCTGATATGTGCCTGCTGTACCATGTACTTTCAGTATATGAAAAGTATCCTATTCTTTGTATTGCTTCCTTTATGTGAAATATCTGATGTTCCTGACATCTGGTTTCCTATTAAAAACTGACAACACTAGGCATCAGAGCACAGCATGGTCAGTATTCTGGCTCTGCAGAGAACTCAGTATGCTCTCCTCCAGTGATCAGACACCCTAACCCCCTGCACAGCCATTCACAGGAAAGATCAGTGTACCGCTGCTTCTCCTCCCGCAGCTCTCCTTATGCAGCTGAGAACAGAGGGGGCAAAAAGGTATTTATAATGTTTTATATATATATATATATATATATATATATATATACACACAGTATCTCACAAAAGTGAGTACACCCCTCAAATTTTTGTAAATATTTTATTATATCTTTTCATGCAACACCACTGAAGAAATTATACTTTGCTACAATGTAAAGTAGTGAGAGTGTACATCTTGTATAATGGTGTACATTTGCTGTCCCCTCAAAATAACTCAACACACAGCCATTAATGTCTAAACCGCTGGCAACAAAAGTGAGTACACCCCAAGTGAAAATGTCCAAATTGGGCCCAAAGTGTAAATATTTTGTGTGGCCACCATTATTTTCCAGCACTACCTCAACCCTCTTGGGCATGGAGTTCACCAGAGCTTCACAGGTTTCCAGTGGAGTCCTCTTTCACGCCTCCATGATGACATCATGGAGCTGGTGGATGTTAGAGACCTTGCACTCCTCCACCTTCCATTTGAGGATGCCCCACAGATGCTCAATAGGGTTTAGGTTTGGAGATATGCTTGGCAAGTCCCTTTACCCTCAGCTTCTTTAGCAAGGCAGTGGTCCTTTTGGAGGTGTGTTTGGGCTCGTTATCATGTTGGAATACTGCCCTGAGGCCCAGTCTCCGAAGGGAGGGGATCATGCTCTGCTTCAGTGTGTCACAGGACATGTTGGCATTCATGGTTCCCTCAAAGAACTATAGCTCCCCAGTGCCAGCAGCAGTCATGCAGCCCCAGACCATGACACTCCCACCACCATGCTTGACTGTAGGCAAGACGCACTTGTCTTTGTACTCTTCACCTGGTTGCTGCCACACATGCTTGACACCATCTAAACCAAATAAGTTTATCTTGGCCTCATCAAACCACAGGACATGGTTCCAGTAATCCATGTCCTTATTCTGCTCATCTTCAGCAAACTGCGGGCTTTCTTTTGCATCATCTTTAGAAGGGACGGTAGCCATGCAGACCAATTTGATGCAGTGTGCGGCGTATGGTCTGGGCGCTGACAGGCTGACCCCCCACACCTTCAACCTCTGCAGCAACGCTGGCAGCACTCATATGTCTATTTCCCAAAGACAACCTCTGGATATGAGGCTGAGCATGTGCACTCAACTTCTTTGGTCGACCATGGCGAGGCCTAATCTGAGTGGAACCTGTCCTGTTAAACCGCTGTATGGTCTTGGCCCCCGTGCTGCAGCTCAGTTTCAGGGTCTTGGCAATCTTCTTATAGCCTAGGCAATCTTTATGTAGAGCAACAATTCTTTTTTTTCAGATCCTCAGTGAGTTCTTTCCATGAGGTGCCATGCTGAACTTCCAGTGACCAGTATGAGAGAGTGAGAGCGATAACACCAAATTTAACACACCTGCTCCCCATTTACACCTGAGACCTTGTATTACTAATGACTTGCATGACACCGGGGAGGGAAAATGGATAATTGGGCCTAATGTGAACATTTTCACTTAGGGGTGTACTCACTTTTGTTGCCACTGGTTTAGCCATTAATGGTTGTGTGTTGAGTTATTTTGAGGAGACAGCAAATTTACACTGTTATACAAGCTGTACACTTACTACTTTACAATGTAGTAAAGTGTCATTTCTTCAGTGCTGTCACATGAAAAGATATAATAAAATATTTACAAAAACGTGAGGGGTGTACTCACTTTTGTGAGATACTGTATATATACACACACACGCACACACAAATGTGTTGCCTTTCATTTCTATATTAAACTGAATGGGTTGTTTTACAAGGTGAGGCTATCTACTAATACAAAAGTAAGGTGCAAACAGTAACCTTTAGCAACTGATCAATAATGCTTTGTATTCAAGTCTCAACAGTTATTAGTTGCTAAAGGTTGTTGCACTGTGTATATCATTGCTGCCCACAGCACCATGTGAACTCAATAAAGCTTAGTAATTGATGCTGATAATTGGAAATCTCTGGGCAAAAGTTTTTTGCTTTTTTTTCTTTACAATTTTGGATAGGATGGGGAATATGAAGAATCTCTGTTAAAGTTGTTCTAATGCACATATATA
>BLSH010418757.1:980587-1011252 GCA_018402905.1 Glandirana rugosa | reverse complement strand
AGCTGTCGACTCGTTATCTGAGAGACGTTACAAACGTCTATCGACATCTTATCCGTTGAAGTTACAATGAATATCCACCTCTCTCTCTCCACAAGGGTCACCCTAATATGCCACGCTTTTTTCTGTTAAACTAGAATGTCTGTTGAACAAATCTCTATTTTAGTTCAAAATAAACAATGGTTAATTTTTTCATATATGGTCGGTGTTGTTACCGAATATTACGGGTTGTTTTCCCGACTTGTATGTCAGGTTGTGACTGTTTTCCCAACCTCATCATCACCAATGTTAATGTAAACCATTCCTTTGTATCAAGAATATGTACGTGAAATTGGTAACAAATAAAACTTGATTTTATCTCTAAACAAGTTGTCTGTAAGATCAAATTGTCTTTTTTCGCACCGTATAATCCCACTGGGAACACCTCTCTCTCTCCACCTATAAGTAACATTGAAGTTGCCTATTCTACAGCTATCTGCAAACATTGCAGAGAGTCTATTGCTCAGCTGTCGAGTTACACATTTTTGGAACTGCTGCAACACAGACCCCTCATAGTCCACAGTTCAGATTTCTTAGCAACAAAAATGCTATGTTAAGGTGACATGGCCCTAAAGGTTAGAGAGGTGTTTCTCAACCTTTTTGCAGTCAAGGCACACTTTAAAAATATGCACAATCTCGAGGCACCCCATTCTAATATGTAAACCATGGATGCTGTGCAGGCACCCGATTTGCTCCAACCAATAATGCTGGCGGTTGGCTCAAACAGTGTCCAAGACTGTAATGCTGCATGATAAAAACAGTGGCTTTATGTATCAAAAAAGGCAGGCTTGATTCACCTGCTTTTTTTCATTAATTTTTGGGCAATTTTTAGGCATTTTGTTATGGCACCCCTGAATAACCCATACAGCACCTCGGGTTTGCACCTCGGGTAGCATCCTGGTTGAGAAAGGCTGGTTTGGTGTAGGTTAGGGTCAGGACATTTTTGCTGATACTATTTTTTTTATATAAAACAATAATAGTGCTAGCAGGTAAATAAACAAAAAAAAAGCTGCTGGCAAAAAAAAAAAAAAAAAAAAAATAGTCATACAAACTATGTAATAGTGATAATTGTGTAAATTACCAATCTAAAATGTGGTAATGTACAAGGTGACTCAATTAAAATGAAATATAACATATAAAATATAGAAAAAACATGTTCTATATATGCTAGCTCGACCCAGCGCATGTCATATGTTGACATAGCATTTATGCCTCCAATGATGGCACATATGACAAAACGTGTTGGGCCAAGCTAACGCACGGGACATCGCCACGCCTACCTGGACCAATAATTTTTGTGACGCATTGTTTGGAACCTCTATCATACATCTTGAGACTGTTATGCATGCAAAGCATGTGTTGTTTTTATGCATGAGAGTAGTAGCCATGCTTTAAAGTGCAATAAAACCTGTTAGACAGTTTTACACTATGTGGATTCTTCCATTTTGATTTTATATTGAATTCTGTGCATTTATGGTCGCCATTGATGTTACCATTGATTGGATTCAAGAGAGATACTGCTGAATTCCAGACAAACAATATGAACTGGATCTCTGCTTGGTGAGATTGTCATATTTATGCTGATTTGACTTTGTAGTGGAGTCCTTGTGTTCTGGTAAGAGTTAATTGCTTGTGGTTAATTTTGTATATATTTTTTCACTGACAAAGGATCTTGTCTAAGAATATCCAACACCAATAACATCTATCACAGATGTTGATCAAATGCATAGTACATTGAAAATCTTTGAGGCACATTTGTCAAAGAAATCTCCAGCTTGATTACAATCAGGTTTATGTGTATAAAAAAAAAAAGAATTATTAAAAAAAAATACAAGGTACATAGATGCAGCAACACTGATTCCTAAAGAGCCATTAGCATGGAAGGACATCACAATGTCACAACAGTTTCAAGGCATTAATTGCATTAACGGGTGCTTTCTCAGAAATAAAAGAAGAAAAGAATGGCCAGGATGGAAGATGCGGTCAAGTAAGTAATGCATTAACACATGTATATTGCTTTTATATAATCATTTCCTTCTGAATGACGCAGAAATTACTCAAACAGTCCACTTTTAGTTAAGTAAATCTCTCCACCTACCTAATGTAACAGCTTTAATTGGTAAGTACATGCTAGTCTTACATGTACAAGTGGAAATTTTGTATATTGTTTATTGGTAAATCTTCTCCATTTGCACTGTCCGTGTACTGCTTATTTTGTTAAACGTTAATAAGCTTAACTAAAACAATAAAAATGTGCAAATAGCCAAATATACAGACCGTCTTTCAAAAATTAAAAAAATATGTTTTTCCGTGTAGGCATATTGGGAGAGATTCACTAAAACTGGAGCACACAAAATCTAGTTCAGCTGTGCATATTAACCAATCAGCTTCTAACATCAGCTTGTTCAACTAAGCTGTGACAATAAAACCTATGTTCTACAGAGCTTACTATGTTAACAAACAAATTTCAGGCTTACCTGTCTCATCGGGGGTTACTGGTGAACCGCTGTCTTGAGATAATGTAGTCCAGCTGGAATCCTCATCACTGGGAGCTAGGTTCTGTATACGATGCAGGGCACAGTCTGTCTTTGCTCCAGTCTTTGGATGATCTTTTTTAGTCTCTGGGCTGGATGATACTGTTGGCACCAGGCTGTCCTCAGGACTTGGAGTCTTGTTCTCTTTTGGCAGCAGCACATCTCCATTGCTAATAATGCCAGGACCTTGGCTAGTGATCCATGTGGAATTGTCCTCTTCTTTTACTGCATGGCCATTAGTTAGACTCTGCTCAAGGTCTCTGGATGTCCCCAGATCAGAATAGTAGCTAAGAAAGCTCTTGGTCCTTCTGGGAAGCAATGGGAGGATTTCAGAGCTTTCAGGGTCATGAGGATCTTCATCTTTACCTTCAAGCTTTTCTGAAATCCTGTTTACACCATCCTCTAAACTTACATTCTTATTGGGATCATGTACTTGTTCAGCAGCCTTTCTTAGCTGGTTTTCCCCATTCTTCACCAGTTTGATATTTGAAGAGCTGTTAGACAAAAGAGGCTGGGCTGCAGGGTCAGTCAGACCCATGGCTGCCTGAATATTAGTCAGTGCATATTTTTTCCGGCATTTCGGAGGAGTGTCACTCTTTGTTTCGGTATGTTTTACATCTGCATTCAGTAGTTCATTGTGAGAAGAGCGCAAGTTCAAGGTGTTCGGAGGGTTAACTGGGCTGTTTCTGTTCACTATGTCCGTTGCACTGTGACTTGCCATAAATACCGGAAGTGTTTCCACACTTGAGTCGACTACAAAAAACATTGAGGGACATTGTCAGTTATACTTTCAAAGCTGCATATAGACAAGAGTCTTAACGGTAGTGATCTACAGATATGAGTTTCATTCAGTTACATGAAAGCTAAAAGGCAAGGCTGTTCAGTAATAAATGGCACCAAAAACACAAGTGCAGTAGTGTAAGTAGCCTGAATATTGAGTTCAGACTGGTACTGCACACCAACTGCCTTGACTAGCGTCTCTTGTCTATTGAAGTGATTGATGGAAAATGTTCTTGTTGCTCAAAGTACAAGTCAGCTTTCTCATTCAATTCTTCAACAGTAATGCCTAGTACACACCATGAGAAAATCGAGCGGAAAATATAGCTTTCAAAGCGATTGTACAATAATCTGATCTTTAATACACAGCTTTCAAGAGCCAATCACGACAGTTCATGTGAAATTATCCAAAAGGACAAACAGAAAAAGTGTTCCCGTATGATACAAGAAGACCAAGACCACACATGCTCAGAAATGCATGAATGCATTACAATACAATACAATGCATTACGTTGCTTCTGAAATTGTATTCTGTTGTAGAGATTTTTTTTTAACTTGGTTTTCGATGTGAGACTAGCATGCAAGAAAAAAGAATAACAGATGATCATTCGTCTGATATTCTCATTGTGTGTACGAGGCTTAAGAAGGAGGAATGGTGTATTATCTTTTATGGCATGACCTATATGTGATGGATTACATAAGGCCTTATTCCCTTCTGAGGACAGATATGAGATAACCATCAAGTTACTGGACTGCTTAAATAGAATTACATTACATTTCTCATGTCACCCATATGTACCTCCTGTAACCAAAGTGGTTTTCCTGTGCCATTTAAAAATAAACATATTGGATCTAAGCATTCTGAGTTTAGTCCAGCATAGGAAAAACTTTATAATCCATAAATAAAAGTATTTCTTGTTTAATCAGGGCATTGTGCACTGGTCACACTATGTAGGAAGATGTAAATCATTTTTACATTTTATATATTTATATCTGCTTTTGTTTTAAAACAGCTGAATGATCAACACAATGCAGAAACTTACTGCAACCAATCAGGTGAAGGTTTACAGTTATCAGGTTACTGAAATATGATTACTATTAGCTTACAATGCAGAAACTTACTGCAACCAATCAGGTGAAGGTTTACAGTTATCAGGTTACTGAAATATGATTACGATTAGCTTACAGCTATCCAAACACTAGAGATTGGTATTTGTGGCAGGTTCAGGAGGCAAATCCACTGATATGAAAAAAGAAACCATTATAATTAATTACAAAAACATACAATGTATTTTTAAGCACTGCTAGCATGAATACCTGAATCGGTCTTCAGGCCTACCTCCTGTAATCCTATGCATAATAGCACTCCAACATAGTGGGAGAGAAGCAATCTCAGCTAACCAGGGCTCTATGGCTTTGCACAGTGCTATCATTCCAATACTGTGTACATGCGTACAAACGGGGAGAGCACAGAGTTGACATTATGAATAGAAAGGAGTGAATAACGGAAAACCTGCTTCATGTCCTGTGATGTTAGTATCCTAACAAAAAGCCTTCAACATCACTATTTGATGATTAACTAATAAGGTATAATCGTTTCTTCTAGGCCACTTACATTACAAGGGGTTGAGATAACCATCTCATAACTCCCTGCAGTGTTAAAGATCGGGATCCCAGTTTGGTTTTGCCAGATGACACAGGCGTGGGGATGTTGCTTTCACAAAAATAACTAGGAAGTTGTAATTTGGAGCCAATTGCCAAGGTTTATAGTCCTAATTGATTTGTAGGGCTGTAGGGCTAATTGATTTGTGATCCAGCTCCCTGCTTAATTATGTTCTGCTTTTCCTTCACAGAACAGGGCAAGCTCTTGTCCAGGCTCTATTGCTTAAAGGTTAGTCTTCCTAAAAACAATATCCCAATTTTTGACCTGACCGTTTCTTATACCTCTCAGTCACTCTATTGATGAGATTTATGTATTTTAATTTCTGAGTTCTTACTGTTGGACTTTGTATTACTTTATTATAATTATCTCTCAGTATCGTTATGGAGAGTGCAACAGCAAGTGAACCCAAAAAGAGCCAGGGATTATGGTGAGAAGATCCCTCTTCTGAAACTAAGAACCCAGGAGCAGATATGGTCCTCCAAAGCGTATAAAAAAAGATATAATTTTTGGGTGGATTGGCCCTTTAACTAACATGGACCTGACTATGTTGTCTGGTGTGCTTTCCTTGATCACAAGACTGGCTGAAAAGAACTCCAAATCCTTCGGCAGGTAAAAACTCATATATATGTCTTTCAAGGCTTTTCTATTAGGCTGTTTGCCTGGAGTTTAGCTTTAATGACGTACAGTGTATCACACTTTTCATTTAAAAACCACACATGAACGATCAGGTCTGCCAGCCAGTTTTTCAGGCGGATCTGATCGGACCATTCATTGCTCTCTGTGGACACCCGCCAACATCCAATCCGATCCTGTCTGATGGATTGGATCAGATGATAGCCAGATGAAAACAGAAAGGTGGTCTGTTTCAATCTGATAGCCTATAGAGGACATTAGTAGGCTGTGTCCGTGTCCACTTTGTATCAACGGAGCAGACACGGATCTGTCATCCACCTGCTCAGCGAAGATCAGCGGAGAGATCCCCTGTTCAACAGGCAGACTCCCCACTGTGAAAGGGTCCTAAGAGCCAATTCACAGCAGATGTGTTTGGATGCATTTCAACACATTCCCACAGTGTTGCATTACACTGTAGGTCTGTTTCACACTGGCTTCAGCTTGTATAAGAGCACCGTGAACAGGAAGCTTTGACAAAGCATTTGCACAGCTTTCAGCTCCACTTTGTAAATGTTGAACACAGATCCTAGGAGTGTTGATTGTCACTTTAAACAAGCTGCTAGCAGGCTTTCAACAAGCTTCTGAAGCCTGCTAGCAGCTTGTTTAAAGTGGCAATCAGCACCCCCAATAGGATCTGTGTTCAACATTTACACACTGGAGCTGAATGGTACTTTAAAAGCTTCAACAAAGCAAATACATTGTAAACGCTTGCTGTTCATACTTCTCTTATACAAGCTGAGGCCCATGTGAAACAGACTGCAATTTTACTTAACACACATAAATGTAATGCATCGTAACGTTACGAAAAGTTTGAAAATTAAAAAAATTGCAGCGCATGACAAAAACGCAACATGACACAATGCTTTTTAAAAAATGCATGCAAAAATACTTGCGTTAATACCAGAAAAATGTGTTGTGGTGCAAATGGGCCCTAAGGGCCTTCCCCTTTGCAGTCTCAAAGTGCTGCTGTGGTGTGTGTGGGAAAGGAATTAGGATTGCAGTACTTTTTTTCAGCGTGATGCAATCTACTACACTGCACCACACTGCAGCCATGTCATTTTGTGAGATTTCAATAAAGTTCACACAAAAGTAGACAGTGCACTGCACCAGGATCGACACATCGACATTGCTGAAATCACACTGCACACCAATGGCTGTGTTCTAATGCATTTGCTGGGGTTAACAGATGCTAAGGGAGTACAGGAAATACATGTACAGGCATTTTGATCTACCTTAAATAATAACAAGCATTGGAGGGTAATTCATAAACTCTAATGTTATAACAGATACACAATATAATAAAGCTGGAAAACACATCTATAGGTTATCAACACTTGGCTTTTTCTTTATTTTAACTGTGTTCATAAAGAAAATATCAGGCACCTCTACCAACATATCTACGTTATTTTATATAATTTAAGGAACGGACAAGGTGCTTTTAAATCTATTTCATCCTTGCATTGCTAAATTGAAACCACAGGTTGAAAGTCCAAACTGATTTACAGAAGCCATGCTTTTGATAAAGGCGTGATTGGGTAAATGTGAAAAATGTCAACTTCAATGTGAGACTGTTTTATTCTGATGGATGTATATAAATAACCAAACTCCCAAGGCCATCAATGTAAAGAGGACCACTACAAAAGGTATAAAGCATTACATGTAAAAGATGCAGCGAGAAATGTGCTATCATACAAAATCTACTCTGCAAAGAAATCAGGGGAAAAACAGAAACAACAGGGGAACAGTGCATGCAGAAGCCAAAAACTGAAGCAAATCTAAAATTCAGCTATGCCTACCTGCTTCAAAGTTTGCATAATAGGAATTTAAAAGTTGAATGATATCATAGGAATACATATATTTTTTTGCCATTAAGCCAGAATTTGCAGACCTTCTTTCCAATTACTTAGTCGAGAGAAAAGAAAGTTGATCTGATTCAACTATTGCAAGAATGTGGAAATGCAAATGGATACTAAGGAAGGAAAAAATAATAACTGACTGATCTAAACTGGTTATTCAGGAAAGCGCTACTGCTTTTCACTAAATCATGGAGAATAGCTGATATACCCCATCACTGGGCTACAGAAGTTAATCAACTTCAATAAAGACATGTATGCTAAACTGTTTTTTAAAAATCACACTTTTTAATAAAATGGTAAAATAGTACAAACAGTGCAAACGTAGCCAAAACATAGCCAGGGTTTGGTAATCAGAGCGGATAGTCGGAACAAGCCAGTAAAACAGGAATCCAGAGATCAGTGTAGTCAGAGGCAGCAAACAGGATCAGGAACCAGAAGGTAAGTCAGCCAGGCAAAGTCTTTAACGGGGAAACACAGCAGAGAGTATCCAGATATGTTGACCAAGACAAAGGCACAGGAGATATGATCCAGGCAGTTTAAACAGTCAGCAGGGCTAGATGACAAGCAGGAATTGATTACCAGATGAGTCACTGTGGAATGATGAGTACTGGCAATTAACAGACAGCTGAGTAACCTGAGCTCTGAGAAGGGAGGGCTGAGCCTAGCCCTGACAGTACCCCCTTTTCAATGACCCCTCTTTCTGAGAGGGCCACCAGCTTTGAGGGGAAAACGTCTATGGAAAGCACAGAGGAGGACAGGAGCATGTACATCCGAGAATGAGACCCAAGAGCGCTCCTCCGGACCGTACCCTTTCCAATGAACCAGGTACTGTATGCGCCCACTGAACCTAAGGGAGTCAATAATAGATTGTATTTCATACTCCTCATGGATCTCAACCTGAACTGGGTGAGGACGTGGAACCGAGGTGGTGAAGCGGTTGCATACCAAAGGTTTTAATAAGGAGACATGGAATACATTTAAAATATGCATATTAGAAGGAAGGTCTGAAGCGTAAGCCACTGGGTTGAGCTTTAGGGAGAATACGGAAAAGCCGAATAAACCATGGTGCCAGTTTCAGTAAGGGAACACGGAGTCAGAGGTTGCGAGATGACAGCCAGACCTTCTCCAAATTGATAGGAAGACGCAGGTAGGCATCTGCGGTCAGCATGGAGTCTGTACCTATCATTGGCACGTCGCAAGGACTCTTGGACTTGTACCCAAGTGGAACGAAGACCACGGAGATGCTCCTCTAATGCAGGAATGCTCTAAAGGAACAAATGAGTTAGGCAATGTGGATGGTTGGAAACCATAATTCACCGTAAACTGAGACAACAATCGGGAAGCGATATTATCAACACTATTGTGAGCAAACTCCCCCCAAGGTAAAAAGTCTGACCAGTTATGGTGGTCAGAAATATAGCAACATAGAAACTGCTCCAAGAACTGGTTGGCTCGTTCTGCTGCCCCATTGGACTGCAGGTGAGACGCAAAAGAGAAGGAAAACTGACTACCCCTGTCCGAGATGATAACCAAGATCTCCCAAGCAAAAATGGATGCCATTTCTTTGGATGTGGGCAACTTCTTAAGTGGAATACAATGTGACATTTTTGAAAACCGGTCAACCACCATAAGGATAACTGTTTTGCCCTGGGAGTTGGGTAACTCCACAATAAAATCCATAGACAGGTGGGTCCAAGGCCTCTGTCCATTGGGTATGGGTTGTAGGAGGCCCACTGGAAGGTGTCGTGGTGTCTTACTCTGAGCACACACGGAACAAGCAGCTATGGAGGCAGCTACATCAGCACAGGGACTAGTCCACCAGAATTGTTGGGAAATAGCCCAAATGAGTTGATTCTTCCCTGGGTGGCCACCAGCCTTGGGAGAATGGTAAGTCTGGAGCACAGCAGTTCAGAGATTCTCAGGGACAAAGCAGCGGTCACAAGGTTTCTTGGGAGGAGAATGGATCTGAGCGGCAAAAATTCTGTCACCCAAAGGTGAAGTGAGACTGATATGGACAGGAACCAACGTCATTTTGGAAGCGGAGGAAAACTGTCGCAACAATGCAACAGCCCTTACATTCTTAGTACTGGGTAAGAATGAGACTATGTCATTGAAGCTTGACAAAAAAGAACCCATTGCGCCCTTATAGGAGAGAGGCATTTAGCCTCAGACATGTGAGATTCTTATGGTCAGTCAAAAGGAGAACCGGCACAGTGGTACCCTCCAGGAGATGCCTCTAAACCACCAAGGACTAAAATGATCACTAACAACTCTCTGTCCCCAATCTTGTAATTGCATTCCGCAGGAGACAATTTCTTTGACAAGTAGCCACAAGGATTCATAGTGCTCTCAGAGGTAGGACGTTGAGACAGAAGGGCACCAACTCCAGTCTCGGATGCATCAACCTCAAGGATGAAGGGTAATGTAGGATGTGCCCACATAGGAGCAGAAACAAAGGCAGCCTTGAGACTCTGAAAGGCATTGATGGAATCCAGAGCCCAACTCTGTGGGTTACTGTCCTTTCTGGTCATATCAGTCAGGGGTTTGACCAGAAACGAGAAGTTACGAATGAATTACCAATAATAATTGGCAAAGCTAAGAAAACAATGCAGTGGACTTAAACCCACGGGTCGGGGCCACTGTAGAACTGCCAAAAGTTTCTCTGTGTCCATCGAAAAACCAGCAGTGAAAATTACATAACCCTGGAATTTAATCTACTCACGATGGAACTCGCACTTCTCCAATTTACAATACAGGTTGTTATCACTCAGCCTCTTAAAGCACACATTTGTGTGGTGGCTCTCTAGGGAATTGGAATATATCAGGATATTGTCAAAATAAACCACCACACGTTGCTGCAACAAATCTCAGAGGACATCGTTGATGAATTCCCGAAAAACTGACGGAGCGTTGCAAAGACCAAACGGCATTACAAGGTATTCGTGATGGCCTGTCCTGGCATTAAAAGCAGTTTTCCATTCATCGCCCTTCTTGATCCTCACAAGATTGTATGCCTCTCTCATATCAAGCTTCATGAAAACCGTTGCTCCCTTGAGGCGGTCAAATATTTCCGTAATCAATGGAATCGGATAAGCATTTTTAATCGTGAAGCGATTGAGAACCCTATATATAAAGGCCATCACTCTTCTATTTCACAAAGAAGAAACCAGCACCAGCAGGAGACGAGGATTTGCAGATGAACCCTCAAGAAAGTGAATCAACAACATACTCCTCCATGGCTTTATCCTCTGAGAAAGACAAAGGGTAAACCCAGCCACGAGAGGGTATAGCGCCAGGTTGAAGGTCAATTGCACAATCATACGACCGGTGTGGAGGCAAACTACTGGCTCAACCTTTGTCAAAGACATTGCTAAATTCGGTACTCCTCTGGCAAGGAGGAGAGTGCACAAGACCTTAGCCACTTTCTGAAAACATGTCTTACTGCATTGTGGCAAGCAGGAAAGAACCTCATCACAAAGCCAATCAAAAGAGGGGTCGTGCCTCTGTAACCAAAGATAACTAATAACCACCAGGAAATGAGTTGAGGAAATGACTTGGAATTGGATTATGTCATAGTGAAGAGCCCCTACAGCCATGATCAACAGAGCAGTCTCATGAGTCACCTGGGCAGGCTGTAGAGGTCTCCCATCAATAGCCTCAATGGCAAGTGGAGTGGCACGAAGCTGCAGCGGAATCAAGTGCTTAGACATAAAGGCACCATCTATGAACAGGCCTGCAGCCACAGAGTTAGAGCCTGTATCTGGATGGATGACTCAGACCAAGAAAGGGTAACCGGAAACCAGAGGCTTATCCTTCAGGATAACTGGGGACGTAACAACGCCACCTAAGGTCTGTCCCCTACAGGACCTCAGGTGAAAGTGTTTCCCGGACGGGTAGGACAAGACTTAAAAAAGTGACCTGCCAGGCCACAATAAAGGCACAATCTCTCCCTCCTCCTAAAGGCCCTCTCATCTGCGGAGAGATGTGTGAAGCCCAACTGCATGGGTTCTACTTCCCTGGTAGACTCGGTACCAGGAGGTATGGGAGGTGAGGGAGGCAAGGGTGGAACTGCAAAGCTCAGAGCCAAACGTACAGGAGGCTTCCGCAAGCACTCCTTAAAGGAAGGTCTCTTCTCTCGGAGTCTGGAGTCAATGAGAATGGCAAACGTAATCAACTTCTCCAGCTCATTGGGAATGTCTCATGGCTGCTATCTCTTCTTTGATGTTATCTGAGAAATCATGAGAAAAAGCAGCCACGAGGGCCTCGTTGTTCCAAGCAACCTCTGCTGCCAGACTAGGGAATTCAGTGGCGTAATCAGCAACATTTCTCATACTCTGTTTGATGGACATAAGGCTCTTGGCAGCAGAAGTGGAGCGTGTGGGAATGTAAAATACCCTTTTAAAAGATGCCACAAACTCTGGGTAACTCAGGACAATGGGTTTTTGCGTCTCCCATAGAAAATTTGGCTCTCTCAGAAAGCAAAAATATAACAAAGCCTGCTTTGCTTCTGTCCGTGGGAAACATCTGGGGCAGTATCTTAAAGTATGTCCCAACCTGGTGGAGAAACCCTCTGCATTGAACTGGATCGCCCCCAAATTGCTGGGGAAGCAGACATACCTCTTATAGAGGTAATATTTGAGGCGGGTGCCTGCACAGAGACTGGAGCAGCAGCAGGGGCGGCCTGCAACACAGCCACATTGGGAGGATCTAAGTGAGCAGTGTGAATAAGGAGCATCTGTAACGCTATGGCAAACTGATCCAAGCGGTGATCCTACTCATGCAATCTGGAAAAAATATTACCAGCAAGTGGATTGCCTGCATCTTCTGAATTCATGGCCTTCGCCTACTGACAGAAACCATGAATCAGAATGAGACAGAAGTGCAGTAAAAAGCACACTTTTTAATAAAATGGTAAAATAGTACAAACAGTGCAAACTTAGTCAATACATAGCCAGGGTTCGGTAACCAGAGCGGGTAGTCAGAACAAGCCAGTAAAACAGGAATCCAGAGATCAGGGTAGTCAGAGGCAGCAAACAGGATCAGGAACCAGAAGGGAAGTCAGCCAGGCAAAGTCTTTAACAGGAAAACACAGCAGAGAGTATCCGGATATATTGACCAATGCTAAGGAACAGGAAATATCATCCAGGCAGTTTAAATAACCAGCAGGGCTGGATGATGAGCAAGAAATGATGACCAGGTGAGTCACTGTGGAATGATGAGCATTGTCAATTAACCGACAGACCCGGATGGCTGCTGGTTTTAAAGCATGCTTGTCCGAAAGAAGACAGTCAAATGGCCGGCTTCTGTTGGACAGGGTGCCATGCCATACACACGGGCCGAATGTTGGCCAGTTTTTATTGAACCGGCCGATGTCGGCCGGTATTCGCCCGTGTGTTTGGGCCTTAACCCAAGTCCAGTCTTAGTGTGACAACAATGCTCCACCATATATACAGTTCAGTGAGTGACTGTTTTCACCCTAGGTCCAAATATGTGTAACTGGCCAGCTCACCTGGTGAAAATGAAGGCAATTTTTTTTCATTCATTTAGACCATGCTGAGACGATACCAATACACCTCAGAATGGATAAAACTGCACCTGACCCTTTCCAGGAATGCAACAAATGTCACATGCCTTTGTGCACCACAGAGATGTGAACACAGTCTTAGATACACTTTAACCAGTTCCACACCGCCTACCGCATATTTACGGCGGCAGTGTGGACGCTGGCCGCGAATCACCGTAAAAAGGCGGCGATCTGCGAATGGCCGCTAGGGGGCACACGCCACACTCCTGAGGAGTGTGCCCGCGGCTCGGGCGGACCCGATGTCCGCCGGCGAGCCGCGATGAGCGGCCACAGGCAAAGAACGGGGAACCACGTCAAAAATGTCCGACATGTCCGCTGCAATATCGCAGTCCCGCTAAAAATCGCAGATTGCCGCCATTACTAGTAAAAAATAAAAAAATAAATAAAAACCCCAGAAATGAATTCTCACCAACCGTAAACGCGGCCATTTTTGCGCAAACCAATCAATAAACGCAGATTGCTATTTTTTTTATCACAAATATGAGGAAGAATATAAATCGGCCAAAACCGGTGAAAAAAAATGTTTTGGATTTGAATTTTAGCAAAAAGTAAGAAATGTGGGTTTTTTTTTGCAAAATGCTCGCTCTTCTTTTGTTTATAGCGGTGATCAGAAATGACGCAGAGGGGATCAAATACCACCAAAAGAAAGCTCTATTTGTGGGGAAAAAAGGACACAAATTTTGTTTGGGTACAACGTCGCACGACCGCGCAATTGTCAGTTAAAGCGACGCAGCGCCAAATCACAAAAAGTGCTCTGGTCCTAAACTGGAAAATTCTTCCGGCGGTGAAGTGGTTAAGGCCTCATGCACACAGGACGTTTTAAAAATGTTATAAAAACGTCAGTAGCTTTGTAGTGAGTTTTTCAACGCTTTTGCAATAATGTTTTTTAGCATATTTTTTTTTTTTTTCAATGGGATCAGAAACATTAAAAAACATTGGTGAGCCGCATTTTTGCAAGTTTTTGGGCATTTTTGAGTGTTAGAGAATTTTTACAGCTGAAAGACTCCTCTCAGAACCCACTAGTCTTGGGGGTCTTTTTACAGCCAAAAACAGTTGATAGCCTATGTGTGCATGGACACATAGGATAACATGCTGGAGAGTTTATTGACTGTAGGGAAAAATTTCTGAAGCCAAAAAGAGCTGCTGTAAAAACATCCAAAAACGCCATGTGTGCATGAGGCCTAACAGCTTCTTTTTTGGGGACTCAAATGGTGAGAACACTGTGCTTGTCATCCCAGATCTAAATACCCGCAACAGCCTTTATTTGGGGAATCCCACTCCCGTCAGCATTTTATTTATTTTGTATTACTGGAAACACCCAAATCTGCTCAGACATCAGATCTGATGTTTCCAACATAAAGAAATTCAGTTGTTCATTCAGGCCACAATTCTTTTCCCATAATGTAAGAAATTCTTAATACTGAAACGGAGACATTAGCTGGAAGTATGAAACAGAAAACGCATGGCATGAAGCTTAATAAATACAGTATTTGCACAGAGTAATACTTCTGCATAAGTTAAAAAAAAAAAAAACCTTTTGTTAAAAAATCCTGATTGGATGTCTTATTTATGCTGGTATAAGCATTTAAATAATGAACAAATGATAGAATAAATGAAACTATAAAATGAAATACAAAAACAAATTGAGGATGAGGAACACCAAACAGAACACTATGAAGGGTCTCTAACCTTGAAGGACTTCAGACATGGGTCACAAGGGCGTCAGCAATGGTGCAGGATAAAGGGTAAGGTTAGCAATCTGAAAAGAGGGATGATTGGAGAAAATTAAAACCAAGGAAGCTACTAGTATGATAAAAAGAATGAATGTGACAGAATTTAAACAGAAACCAGGTATGAACCAAATAAACATGGTAGAATATATATATTAAATCAATTACTGTATGAAATCAAAATAAAAATAAAACTGTATGGATCCTTTTCCCTTTGAAAGGAACTGGCCCACGTTTGGAACCAAATTCATCTATCCCTCTTTCCTCCCTATAAACATCTATAAAATATGTGACTTAGTGGTTAGCAATTCTGCCCTGTAGCACTAGGGTCATCGTTATAAAACCCAACCACAGAACTCCCTGCATGGGGTTTACATGCTCTACTTGTGCTAGCGTGGGTTTCCTCCCACACTCATGCTGGCAGGTCAATTAGCTAGATTGGTATTTAGTATGTATATGTATTTACGTGATGTATAGACTTTAGATTGCAAGCTCCTTGAGGGGAGAGACTGCCGTGAGTGCGCAATATATATGTAAATCGCTGTGTATATTGTCCTTTCACTCAATCTGTAAACCTTGCATTTGTTATACAACAGTACCGGTACAACGGAAAAATAGTACTTGTCAGTTTTCTAAATAATTTTTTAGCCATCAATTGCATTCTCACATTAAAAATAAAATATATAAAAATCATTTTTGGTCATTCTTTCTTCTTTATCTGCATAACTGGGGGTGTGCCAAAGATGTGTCCATTGCCTACACATTTTGTGCTATATTGTGTCCTTCTTCCCCATTTCAGAAAGTTGGGAGGCATAACAATGCATTGAAATGTGGTTAATAATGTGTGCAATCTACAGCATGCATAACAATCAGTTTTTCTGCAATCGCTGCTTGGTGGTATAAGGGTGAAAATGATATGTGAAAAAGCATTAAATGGAGGATTGCTTATCTCATGTGTATTAATTAGAAGTCAAGCTATTTCCAGGGGTTAATTATCTCAGTTTTTGCTGCTTTACCCAGAAATGGAACAATTAACACTTAACGCACATCTGCAGTAATGCTGCGCTGACATTGTCACAAACATTACATGCTCTGACAAAGTATCACTATCTTAGTCTTCAGCACATTGCTCCAGGTCAATTTGTTTTTACCTTGCAACAATATGCATAAACTAGACCTGGCAAGTCTGGGAAAATGGGATTCATTCACATTTAGGCCTCATGCACTAGGCGTTTGTTCAGCTCTCCTGAATGCCGTTACTCCTAGCAGCAGCGTTTTGGCAAAAATAAAAAGCTTGATGCGCGTAAACGTGGCTAAACACATTTAGGGGCAAAAAGCACTTGGGCATTAAAGGGGTTGTAAAGTCTCAAGGCTTTTCATCTTACTGCATTCTATGCATTAAAGTGAAAAACCTCCTGTAATGCAGCAGTCCCCCAGAGCCCCCCCCCCTTTTACTTACCTGAGCCCGATCGTTCCAGCCACTGTCTCGGGTCCTCATTGGATAGATTGATAGCAGCGGGAGCCAATGGCTCCCGCTGCTGTCAATCAAATCCAGTGACGCGGGATCTGGGGGTCGGGCCGCCTGTGTCAATGGACGCAGCAGCAGGACAGCAGGACTCGGGAGTGCGCCTGCATGGTGCCCCCTGAGAAAGCACTTCTCCAAGGGGCCACCTGGTGAAGAGGAGGAGCCAGGAGCACCGCCGGGGGACCCCAGAAAGGGAAGATCGGGCCCACTCTGTGCAAAACCCTTGCACAGAGCAGGTAAGTATAAATGTTTGTTATTTAGAAAAATATATATATAAACCTTTAATATTACTTTAAGTCATTTCATTGGCCAAAATAATAATTTATTATTAGTCCTTTGCTGTTAGAGAAGATCCTGCAATAAGAACATTGTTTTCTGACCATTTGAGCGCTCCTGCGCGTTCACACACGTTCACGAGCGCTCCCGCGGCTCTATTTCTCCTCTGCAAGCCCTGCAGCAGGTGATCTACAGCGCGTGACCCGTCTTTCCTGAGCGACCTGAACCTGTTATCTGTTCCTGTGACCCGGCTTGCCCCGACCTTGTCTGAACTCTGTATCGACCCTTGGCTTGCCTACGACCCTCCGATTGCCTGATCCTTCTGCCGTCAGCCTGTTAACGAACTCTGCTTGAACCTGACCACTCTCCTGCCTGAACCCTTGTACCGCACCGCCAGCCAGTTGCCGACCCAGCCCGCACGACCACGCTCCAGCTGCACGAGCACTCCAACGGACCATCTACCATCACCAGTGACCCAGTCCGACCCTCGTGCTCTCCTGTACTCCCAAGCCACCTGTCTGCTCTACCAGGGGTTCCCGAGTCAGGTTAGTAAGGGAGGTTGGCTACTGCAAGTCAGACTCACCTACCAGGTACGTGACATTTGCCCTCTGCCTGCCTGCCATTTTCTGGGCACAGCTACCTATGTTCAGTTTTTGGTATATACACACACCTTATACTGTACCTGAAAGCTACCAATCTACTCAAATAATACTATGTCATGATATCAGCACTGAAAACTACTAAAATGGGGCCCACGTACAACATTATAGCTGTTTATACTCTGCAACCATAATGCTGCACAGTAACAGTATTAACAAGAATGCCTGCTTGAACAGTTAACTACAGATTTACACAAGACATGGAATATTAACCATTCATACCTATAGAAAGAATTTATTCAAAATATATTCATCTGAACGTATATTTTAAAATGTGAGGTACCGAACCGAGAGCATATCTCAACAGCCTATTGCGGATCTACGTATAGATGCTATATTTACCACTTGTTATTCTGTTTTTGAGTAATATGTACTGGCTATTTGGGCATCTCTGCACACATCTTCCATCCTCCAATATGCAATGTATATGGTTGGTTACCCTTTGACCTTAAATAAAGAATTTGAAAAAAATATATATATTCATCTGTTTACACTATTTTATGTTCTCTCTAATCTGGCTTTGTGCCTATGTGCTCCATACCTTATTTAACTGGGATGTGGTGGAACCCTAGGGTTCCTCCAGAGGCTACTAGGGATTCCTCGAGCAATGAACAATGTTTGCCTTTCAAAAAAGTAACCAGGGACACGATATTTTAGCTATCTACAAGGCTTCGTTCGCACAGGCATACTACAGCATACAAGGGCCATGTTTTTGAGTGTGTGTGCATGACCCAGAATGCAGACAATGTGCATGAATACAACTGCCTGCATGAGGATGCATGGAACATCTGTGCATCCCCATGCAGGCAGTTCCATTGATGCACACTGTCTCCGTTCAGGGCATGGATGTCAATCTGAGAGCAGTGGCTTTGCCTGTGCAGCCATTGTATCCCGACTGACATGCACAGGACTGTCTGCATGGGGAAGTATGGAACACCTGTGCATCCTTGTGAAGGCAAATGCATCCCTAGCACACCTATATGAACAAGGTCTAAGGGGGGATTCTTCGCACTAACCACCAATGGAAGAAGCTTTCTTCCCTTCCCACCAAACGAAAGTTATTTCAAGGGTTCCTCCATGTTAACAGGGTTGAGAAAGGCTGGTATAAACATTTCACTAATGGAACCAGTGCATGTTATAATAGTCTGCAGATGAGGATGGCAAGGTGAGGAGGACACATGCTCTCAGCTAATCAAAACTAAGAACTGGCTACTATTGCATTAAAGGAAACCTGCTATGACAGAAATACTTAGATGTCTGGTTGTCTCTGGCTTCAATGCTTTCTAAGTCACTGATCTGAAACAAACATGCAGTCAGTGAGTAAAGTCAGAATTCTGATCTGAATCATCTCATTTTAGAGACACAGAAAGCAAGTAGATCAGTGTGACCACCAGGTAACTGTAATTTTTAGAATTTCTCTCTCGCTACACATGTCTCACTCCGATGTTTAGCCTCTGTAGTCTGAGGGGTGGTGCTATGCTTTTACATAGATTAAGGTAAAGTAGTAACATTTTAAACATTTCACTAAGGACATGATGACACAGGCTTTCTGATCAGGCCCACCTGTTCATTTTTGAGGTGGCCCTGATCAGAAGCTCCATATTGGTCTATATGCAGGCTGATGTAAATTAACTTGTATCCATTTACACCCGCCTACCTCCGAGTACGTCCACGACTTGAAAAGAAAAACAAAACAACGAAAAGGACTGTGTCTTTTTACATTTTTTCTGACTTAAACCTGAGGTAACCTCATGTACAAGTTCCCCTATCAGAGGAATTCACTCTTTTACTATTTTAAAATTACTTTTCTGTTGAGTGACAACTCAACATTTTGGATTTGTCTTTTTCTTCTTTAGAAATAGTGACAATGGTCATCAGGACAAAAAAGAATGAATGAATCATTCTCAATGCAATGGACAGTAATAAGGACCTGATAGGATCCTAACCTTCCAATCTATCCAAAGCTAAAAAAAAGTTTTGGCTTTAGATACATTTTATGTTTTTCTTTGTCAGCAATCTCAGTGGCCAAGTGGTTAGCACTTCTGGCTGAATCCCAACCACAGCACCACCTGCATGGAGATTGCATGTTCTGCCTGTTTGTGTTTCCTCCTACAAGCCAAACACATGCTGGTAGATAAATTGGTCCTAGTATGTGTATGTATGAATGTCAGTGAAGGGCCTTAGATTGTGCGCTCCTTGAGCGCAAGGACCTATGTGTAAAATATAATGTATATGTAAAGGACTGCGTACATCAAGAAGGTCAATTAGTGGCTTGGGATTTTTAATTTTCACCAAGAATACAAACAAATGAAATAAAATGCACAATATTAGTAAGCTACCATACATACAAATATATATTGTAAATCCATTTTTTATTATTATGTTTTGTATTTTTGGTTTGGTTTATTCACGTGTGTATGTTACAGATCATACCACTATACTAATTCCCCAAAGAAGACTTACAACTGTTGAGTCGAAATGCTTTGGATTTTTTTTGTAACCTTTAATGCACCGAAGATGTGCTATTCTATATATATGGTGGTTTTGAATATATGTACATTTTGTTTTATTGCCTTTTAATATGTTGTAGAATAATGTATCTTTTAAGAAATTGTATTAATAACTATTGTGAGTTTTATTTCAGTTTGTATTCTTGGTAGAGCTGCATGATTCTGGATAAAATGGGAATCACAATTTTTTTGCTTAGAATAAAGATTGCGATCCTCAGCATAACACCATCTTTCACATTATACAAAAAATTGGGCTAACTTTACTGTTAAAAAATAGTGAAACCATAAAGTGCATAAGTGATTCACAGCAGCGCAAGTGTTTATAACACAACACCCTTAATCGAAAAAATCTTAATAAGAAAAAAAGAGAGTTCATGAAAAAATATATATAAATATATGCAACATTCAAAATAGTCCAAAAGAAAAAACAGTCGTGATCAGACAGTGTGACTGTGTAAATGTACAATACACCCTTTTCTCTTCCTCCACCGTGTACCAGTGTCTCCCGTCACCCAAATAAACTGAGGCTCACCAAACGTCAATGAAAACCAGCATAGACCATCCAATGCAAGCATCATGCCACTCTGAGAGGTAATTCGGGGGCACGGTAACGCACCAGTAACCCAGAAACTATGCGATATGACTTTATTTGAAATGTACGAGCCTTACCTTGTTTAATAAATGTTTTAAACTATTTAGTACGTTGTTGCACTATGAGAAGCTCTTTTTTATTTTCCCATTCATGAGCGGAGACTCTACAGAGATTTAGTAAAAGAGTGGAGAAATTGCCCTGTCTAAACGATTGATGCTTGCATTGGATGGTCTATGCTGGGTTTCATTGATGTTTGGTGAGCCTCAGTTTATTTGGGTGACGGGAGACACTGGTACACGGTGGAGGAAGAGAAAAGGGTGTATTGTACATTTACTCAGTCACACTGTCTGATCACGACTTTTTTGGACTATTTTGAATGTTGGATATATTCATATATATTTTTTCATGAACTCTCTTTTTTGATTAAGGGTGTTGTGTTATAAATACTTGCGCTGCTGTGAATCACTTATTCACTTTATGGTTTCACTATTTTTTCAATATTATTTTTATCAGACAGCTGCTATTGTGATTATTATTTTTGCCGCAGTGGTTTATTTATTTAACTTTACTGTTAGTCCTTTTTAATTCATTGAAGTATATTTTTTCCTAAAAAATTGCTTTTGAAAGATCGCTGCGCAAATGAAATGCGACACAAAATATTGCAACAATCTCCATTTTATTCTCTAGGGTCTGTGCTTAATAATATATATAATGTTTGGGGATTCTAAGTAATTTTCTAGCAAAAAATACAGATTTCATCTTGTAAGAATCAAGTGCCAAAAAAGGTTTAGTCTTTAATTGGTTAAACCAGGGGTAGGCAACCTTGGCACTCCAGCTGTGGTGAAACTACAAATCCCATCATGCCTCGGCCTCTTGGAGTCACGCCTGTGATTGTCAGAGTCTTGCAATGTCTCATAGGACCTGTTGTTTCACCACAGCTGGAAGTTGCCTACCCCTGAGTTAGACTGACCTAACTTACAGACGGAAATGTATTCCTTTGATCTAAAAGAACCGAGACATGCATTGTTTCTCTTTAGCGCTGTTGATAAACATTTGCGGGTGTAGCGTCAGAATCAAATACCCCACAGAAATGGGAACAACGTTTCTACAAAAAAAAAAAAAAAAACTGTGCATGCATCCCTCATCGCTATGTGTTCCAACATTATCCTATTATGTCGCCCGCCAAATGTTGTCACGGAAGTGACGTTCCATCGCCGCCATCTTGCTATACCCAGTACTCGTTCACAGTAAGGATAGGATGTGAAGAGTAAGAAGGCGGGATGCGGACATCTTTGTACACCCACCAGAGTTTTTAATCTCACAATTATTTTTAACAGTAAACCGAGCTTACATACCGAAATACAGTCTTTTGAAATACGTGACACTGTTTTGATGTTCAATTGTAAAAGCAGGCTTTCCGCTGCTTTTAAAATTGAACATGAGGGATGAGGGACACATGCGCAGTTGTTTTTTGTAGAAACGTCACTTCCGGTTTCCGATTCAGGCGCTATACCGGCTGAGTTTTTTTTTTTTCTTTTGACAGCTCTGAGCAGAGAACAGCTCTGCATGTGTTTAGCATGAATCGGGGGAAATGCTTGATTAAGATCGTGAAGGGGGTTGAATCGCGATCACGATTTTTTAATGATTAATCATGCAGCTCTAATTCTTGGTGTCAATTAAAAATTCCAGGCCTACTGTTGCACCTTGAAACTACTTTGGGTCTAATTAAGACCCCCTTTCACATTTGTGCGAGTTGTCCTGCGAATTAGGACTGCAAAGTCGCATGACAAGTCGTTCCCCATTATTTCCAACTTCAAAGTAGTCCCTGCATTACTTTGGCCCAACTTTGATGCAACTTGAGGTCCATAGACTTCAATGTTAAACCCTCAAAGTCTCATGCAAATCGCACCTGAATAATATAGATGCGATTTCTGTACTACTTCTGTCCGACTTTGTAATATGTTTCATTGAGCCAAAGTTGCAACAAAGTCGGACCAAAGTCGTACTGATCCCAAATAGGGTCAAAATCGCGGTAAAATCTCTGCAAAAAATCGAGGTAAAATCGGGTCACACAAGTGTGAAAGAGACCTAAGACTATCAATAAAGCACTTTGTAAATGGTTAGTGATCTAAATATTTATAATAAATAAATCTAAAGATGTGAGAACCCCATGCAGGTGAAATATTCCCAAACACACTGCAGGCTCCTATGCCTTACAAAGCTTCAAGTTTTGTAACGGTCTTTCTGATGGAACAATAACTTGGAACAAGCATACAGCCAGCTATATCAGACATGTATAAACTCCCACCATACATGCCTGTTCCATATCAATGGCTAAAAAAGCAGTAGAAGCATAGGCATACGCACATAGGGTGGCAGGTGTGCCTGGGCACACCCTAATCCCCCTGTACTGTGCAGATTCCCCCTGTTGCCTGGCTGCACATAAAGGTTAGCGGGGAATCTCTGTCCTCAGTCCCTTTCTCTGCCCCAAAAGTGAGACATCAGAGGTCTGTTTAGACCCCTGATATTTCACCAACACCCCCCAGCAGGGCAGCTAAATAAAATTGTAAAAAAATAAAGAAAATATAATATTGTAAAAAATTATAAAAAAAAAATAAAAATTTAAAAAAATAAAATAAAATAAAAATAAACTGCTGACACCGATCTCTGCCCTTCTGACATACACACACACACTCATGTGTGTTTGCGCTTTGTGGTGCACACTCTAATGCAATTGGCTGCACACACCTATGAGTAGAAGGATGATAGCCAATGAAAACAAACCGGCAGTGTCGATTCCAATATCCAGCACTCCTTTTCAGTATTAGTCAAATACACTGTACTTGCAATAAGTAAATACATGACATGCTATGTAACTGGAGTGAGTGTGTCTAGGGTCCAACGGAAATCAGTCTCTCCTTATCCTCTCACCATTGCTCAGCATAACAGGATATCCAAGTTCCTTTACTTAAAGAAAAGTTATAATTTGTTTTAGGTCAATTTGTTTTTACATCTATTTAAACAAGATAACGTATAGCAAACCTGCAGTAACCTAAACCTTCTTACTGAAGCACCACTGATCTGAAATTGAAGGCTATTCCCGGTGCCTGGACATCAGATTAACAATACTATTGAGCTCCCCTTTAGCTGATATCAGGTTCACTTTAACTAAGAAATTCATTTTATTTTACAGGAAACAAAGTCTAGACTACACCCTGCACACAAAGGAAATACATAAGGCTGACACAGCTACTAAAAATGAATGCTTAAAATGGCTTATGTTTTTTTATTACCTTAACGCATTAAAGTAGAAAAACCTTCCAGTAGGAGTTCCCCCAGCCTCCCTTCAAATACTTACCTGGTCCCTCTCTCTCGATCCAGCATCACTGCTCTTTCTCTCTCACTCCTTACAGGCACAGAGGCAGCAGAGGGAGCCATTGGCACACAGAGTACGGCTCTGAAGCAAGCCCGCATGTCTGCCCCCATGGCAAATGCTCGCTGTGGGGGCAGACAGTAAAGAGACGGAGCCAAGAACACCAGCGGGGGACCCTAGAAGAGAAGGTTCAGGACTGCAATACCTTGTTTATTATTTTACTTTAAAAAAATGTGCCTTTAACCACTTACCAACCGGGCCCCTTTTTTACCTTTGTTGGTTACTAGCTAAAAACTATTTTTTTTTCTAGAAAATTACTTAGAACCCCCAAACATTATATATATATATATTTTCAAACACCCTAGAGAATAAAATGGCGATCGTTGCAATACTTTTTGTCACACGGTATTTGCGCAGCGGTCTTTCAATCGCGATTTTTTTGGAAAAATTTCACTTTTTTGAGTTAAAAAATAAGACAACAGTAAAGTTAGCCCAATTTTTTTGTATATTGTGAAAGAGGATGTTACGCCAAGTAAATAGATACCATACATGACAAAGTTGAAAATTGCGCACACTCGCGGAATGGCGACAAAGTCCGTTATTTAAAAAGTTCCATAGGCAACGCTTTAAAAATTTTTATCGGTTACCAGGTTAGAGGTGCAGAGGAGGTCTTTTACTAGAATTACTGCTCACACTCTGGCGATCACGGCGATACCTCACATGTGTGGTTTGAACACCATTTTCATGTGTGGGCGCGACTTACGTATGCGTTTTCTTTGCTGCGCGAGCTCGCGGGGACGGTGGCGCTTTAATTTTTTTTTTTTTTTTAACACTGTTCCTTTAAAAAAAAAAATCTGATCACTTTTATTGCTATCACATGTAAACATCCCTTGTGATAGTAATATATGGTGACAAGTACACTTTTTGGAGGGCTGGGGGGGTCTAAAAGACCCCCCATCCCTCCTTTGCACTTCACAGTAGTCAGATCACCAAAAACGGCGATTCTGAATACTGTCATTTTTTTAAAATTGGCGCCGTTAGCCGCGGAGTAAACCGGACGTCGCTTCCGGAATTTGCCAAAGGAGACCCGATCGGAGCCGATTACAGCTTCTATCAGGTCTCCTCCTAGCCGGCGGAGGCACCGGATCGTCGATCCGGTCTCCCGGTGGGACGGGAGGCCGGAGAAGAGGGGCGGAAGGTGGCGGGAGGGAGGACGTCCCCTACAGCCCCCTCGGGTAACGACCAAGCGGCTCCCGAGCAGGATCGGTCGTTACCCCTGGATAGCCAACCGCCCGCTCTAAAAAATGATACCGGGATATAGCCTGCAGCTGCAAGCTATGTCCCGGTAGAGCCGCTCAAAACTGACCTCCGCCTATTTACGGTGCTGGTCGGAAAGTGGTTAATAGGCTTGTGCACGGCTGAAAAATGTGTTTGTTTTTGTTCCATTGGTTTTTTTTATTTTTTCGGAAATTGGGGAATTCAAAAAATTCGGAATTTGGCCATTCGAAATTTCGGGATTCAAAATTCAGGAATTCGGTAATTCGAAAGTGCCAAAATTCAATATTCGGAAATTCGGAAGTAAAAAATCCAAAAAAAATCGGAAATTTGGAAATCGGAAATTCAAAAATAAGGTAGAACATTTGAAATAATAACTAACTAATAAATAACTATTAAATTATAGGTATTGGAATTTCCTTGAAATATGGCTGTTAGTGAACTTAAATACAAAATTTATGAGAGGTGAATTTTGTGGGCGCTGTGATGTATAGCAACTCAAAAAACAAGTGGGATCCTAAAAGTTATGTATAAAACAATACACACTATAATGGAATGGCAGGTGGAGATTACAACAAGTATCTGATAGTAGTCCCACTGTGCTAAAGACAATAATGCTAACAATATCTGGTGGGAATATAGGTTAGCAAAAAATCATGTATATAAACAATAATAGCTATAGCATCAGAAGGATACCAGTACCCAATGGAGGTAGCAATTATTGAATGACAGTTCTTGCAAATTTTTACGGAAATTCCAATAACTATGATTTAATAGTTATTTATTGGTTAGTTATTATTTCAAATGTTCTTTCTTATTTTAGAATGTATGAATTAATAAGAAAGAACATTTGAAATAATAACTAATAAATAACTATTAAATTATAGGTATTGGAAATTCCTTTCAAATTTGGCTGTTTGTGAACTTAAATTTGAAATTTATCACTAACAGCCATATTTTCAAGGAAATTCCAATACCTATAATTGAATAGTTATTTATTAGTTATTTATTATTTCAAATGTTCTTTCTTGTTTTTGAATTTTCGGATTTCCAAATTTTGGTTTTCGGCTTTTCCGATTACCGAATTTCTGAATTTGCAGTATTGGGATTTGCCAGTTTTCGGATTACCGATTTTTTGAATTAGAAAAAATGGAAATTTGGAAAAATACCGAAATTCAAGAACAGAATAGAGTAGAATAGAATAGAAACAAAAATAAATTTCGAATTTCAAATAGAATAAATTTGAATTCGAATGCATAAGAAAAGAATAGTAGAATAGAATAGAAAAAAATTAGAATAAAATAATAGAAAGAATATAACCATTTCCCAAAATTCAAATAGAATCAATTTGAATAGAATAGAAAAGAAAAGAATAGAGTAAAATAGAATAGAATATTCTATTTTTTTAAATTCTATTCTTTTCTATTCGAATTTCAGAAGATTGTTATAATCTTTCCATTTTATTCTTTTTTTTATTCTATTCTATTCCTTTCTATTCTATTCCATTCTATTCTTTTATTTTCTATCCTATTTTGTTTTGTTTTACTCTATTATGTTATATTCTTGTATTTTCTTTTATATTCTTTTCTATTGTATTCTATATTTTTCTATTCTATTCCTTTATTTTCTATTCTATTTTATTCTCTTTGGAAAGTGGAAAACTATTCAAATTCGAAAACTGTTCAAGTTCTAAAATTATTTGAATTTGAAAACTTCGAATTCAAAAACGTTTCTAAATTGATTCAAAAACTTTAAGAATTGATTTGAAAACAAATAAACTAATTCAGAAAATGAATTAAACGAATGAAACAAATCTAACTAAACAAATTTATGTAAATAACAAATCATAACGAAATTAAACATTTTTTTTCGTTCTGCACATGTCTACATGACTAATATTTGGACAATATTTGCCTATCCAAGAGTTCAACTTTAATGGCTTCCTGGCTGTGCCATTGTAAAATGACGGGAGGGTGGGAACCCTATTCTCCCAGGAGGATGTCATATGATGTCTTCCCAAGAACAGGACACACTCCAGCATGATCTGTCACCCGCTGTGTCTATTCAGTGTACTGCCTTGCTGCCGGTACCATGTGATCGCTATGGCTAATCACAGCAGATCGCATGACAGTTGTAAACAATGAATGTGATTGGTCACAGTGATAACATAGTACAAGTAGGGCCAATAACAGCCCATTTGTACCATGTGGTTAGCTGTGGCCAATCACAGCTAATCACAATAATACACGGCATCTACACACTGTCATTCAGTAAAAATATTTGCTTATAGTAGTGAAATGCACTGCTATAAGCAATCATAGTATGTAAAAAAAATACAGTGGTAACCATTGTATTGCTTTGGTCATGTAAAAAAAAAAAAGAAAAAAAAAAAAATATTTTAAAAAAATGTACACTTTTTTTTTACATACTGTCACCAGTCAGTGTCCCTGGTCACTGCCACACCAGTTATATGATGATGCTGTACTGCACTGGTTACAGTATATAAAAAAAAAAATGTGAAAAATATTTTTTTTCCTTAATTTTCCAAAAAATTGTGACAAGAAATTACAACTTCAAAAAATGTGCCATGCCTCTTACTAAATATCTCAGACTGTCTACTTTCCAAAAAGGTCATTTGGGGGGTATCTGTACTGTCCTGGAGTTTTTGGGACTCAAGAAATGAGATAGGATGTCAGTAAATCCGGATTGATTGATTTTCAGATGATTACCTCAGTTCACGAACGCTTCTGTTCATGAACAACTCGGTTCACAAAAATTTGCTTTGGTTCATGAACTCCGTTTCGGTTCACAAACACAAGCTGCGGCCATTTTCCCTGCTCTGGTGAGATTGTGGGTCACAAAGACATTGAGGCCCCATTCACACATGAGCGTTTTGTAGCTTGAAGCCTGAAGCTAGAAAACGCTGGAGGGGAAAAAATCAATGATTCTCTATGGAGATGGTTCTCATCTCCACTCCAAAATGCCTGAAGCCAAAAGCCTGAAAACACCTGAAGCTCAAACAAGTTCTGGAGGTATTTTTTCAGGCAGATTTGTGCGTTTTTCTGCTTTATACATTGGTGACCTTTTGACCTATACAAAATCGCGGCAAAATTGCTGCAAAATCGCGTACAGTACAGTATTGAGAAGCTTTTTGGTGTGCTTTTTAGCATATACATACTGTACTGTACATCCAGTATGGCTCCAAAGAAAATGCAGAGCAGCATGGTGGCAAGAAGAAAGTGAGGAGCAGTAATACAGGTGACAAGAATGTGCAGAGCGCAAATGCAGGTGACAAGAATGTGCAAGGTTAGTGTTCTCTCTCTTCATACTGTACTTTTTTCATAGCTTCGTGGTTCAAAAACAAAAAAAAAGTTCAGGACGGATTAACCTGTTTTACATGGAACCCTATGGTAAAATTTGTCTCAGTTCGCAACCAATTCGGTTCACGACCAGGGTCAGTTCACTAATTAAGTTTGTGAGCCGAGGTACCACTCTATACCATAGTTTGTGAACTCTATAACCCTCCTACAGACTAAACAATATACACTGATTTGGGTTATGTTCATCAAAGAAATGTAGCAGAATACATTTTGGCCCCATTTTATGAAGAAAAATTATTTATTTGCAAAATGTTATAACAGAAACAATGAAAAACACATTTGTTTGTTTTTTTCCAAATGTTTGGCCTTTTTTTGTTTATTTAGCAAAAAAAAACCCCAGTGGTTATTAAATACCACCAAAAGAAAGCTCTATTTTTGTGAAAAAAAATATGATAAAAATGATATATTGGTACAATGTTGTATGACGTCGCAATTTTCATTCAAAGAGCGACAGCGCCGGAAGCTCAAAATTGGCCTGGGCAGGAAGGTTGTAAAAGTGCCCGGTATTGAAGTGGTTAAACAGCAACTTCGGGCAACAAGTGAATATCATCAGTAAACTGCTATAGCTATCCAGGTATTATTGCAATTATTCCAAAGTCAAGACAACTGGGTTTTAAAAAACTCAAGTAATGCATGAATTACAACACGCTTTATTGTACGCTGTGTTACTGCAGGCAATTCATTTTGAATGCTAGATGTGAATGAGCCCTACAATAAGGAGTTGGGTGCACACTCCTCTTGCTGCTCAGGTGACATAGCTTGTGTTTCTTTCTGGGTCTGTGATTTAGGATATCACAGGCAGCCTACAGAGGGAGACAGTGCGAATATCTGGGCCACGCATGGCTCAGTAGATGGTCTTTCCAGAACACCAGATTGCCTGGTCTTGTGTACTACAGAAAAACATTAGCCCACGCTCCAATCAATGAACAATTACTGAGATAAGAAAATCTTGGGATGTGATAATGAAAACACTTTCAAAGAATGTTTTAACAGAATCTCTCCAATCCCTTTATCTGTCCAATACAGAAGGCCCCCCTGGCTGCTAGTGGTGCACCCAGCATATTTGACCCCCAGATCATTTTTCAGCACCCCCCTTCCTCCCCCCAACACACAAAAAAACTCCAAAAGGAATAAATCAGCGTGTAGGGCAGTGATGGCGAACCTTGTCACCCTAGAGGTTTTGGAACTAATTTCCCATGAAGCTCAACTACATTGCAGAGTGCATGAGCATCATGGGAAATGTAGTTCTAAAACATCTGGGGTACCAAGGTTCACCATCACTGGTGTAGGGTGTCATGCCGAATTGTGGGTGGGGCCAAACTGTGGGTGTGGGAGAGGCTTAAAGGGCCGTGGTAAATAAAACCTGAGCCTACTCATTGTATATACAGCACACATATGCCACAGTACTTGTACCTTCGAACACTCTCAGGAGTGCATAATGCAAAGAGTGCAGGTCTCATGAGTGTGAAACGCACAGTCCACTGTACAGAACACCATAGCTCCCAACTGTCAATGATTTGGAACAAAGTCCCTCTTTCCTCCTCATTTGTCCCTCATCTGACCTATAAAATTGTATATAAAATGCACTTTTTATCTTTCAAAAAGTGTTTCCCGGTCCTAAACCTTTCATCCAAATTCTAAATTGCTGCATTTGTAAATTTCAAAAGCCAGTATAAAGAAATAGTAGTGGTATAAAAAGCACTTATGGGTTTAACCAATCATTTTTTTGTAGAATTCTTCTTTAAGCGAGGTGTGTCCTATGCCTATATAATTTGCTAATAGCTGTCCCTTGTTCCCATCCCATCTCAAAAAGTTGGGAGGTATGGAATATAACCAAAAACGACCCCCTCCTGAAAGTACAAATACCCCCACCCCAAAGCCCATATACCCCACAGTGCGCATCTCAATTAACAGCTCCAATCTCCACCAGTACAAATCTTCCCCCCACAGCCCTGAATCCACACTCCCATCCCATCACCCTAGTATTGACCAGCCTCAACCATAAAAACAGACCCCTTCAGTACAGACCCTCACAGTACATCCCTGCTCCCAGACTAACCCTTCAATACAGACACCCCTCCCATCCTAACCCCTCAGTAAAAACCCCTCAGCACAGAACCTCCCTATCAACCCCATAGAACAGACCCCCCCCAACCCGAGTACAGCTCCCCCCAATCACAGCCCCCCTCCCCAGCCTAACCCTTCAGTACATAACCCGTCCCT
>BLSH010418757.1:909711-947392 GCA_018402905.1 Glandirana rugosa | reverse complement strand
TATAAAAGTCATCCCCCCAGTATAAAAGCAATTGTAAAATAAATAAATAAGTAAATACATTGTAAAAAATAATAAAAAAATAAAATTGTAAAAAAAAAAAATAATAATAAAATATACGTGCCACTGTCACATGACATTAAATAAAGTGTCGTAATCGGTATCGGCGAGTACTTGAAAAAAAGTATCGGTACTTGTACTCGGTCTTAAAAAAGTGGTATCGGGACAACCCTACAAAATAGTAATGCAGCTTAGTCATTTCCCCACCCTCAGGGACTGGACTGGACAATGAAAAAGCATAACATTCCCAAAAAAGTTACATTCAAGCGATGCCGTGAATGATAGCGGTCACCAGGGCTGTTAGAAATCAGGGGGCCCTATACAGCATACCCGACCCCCCTACTGAAAATATCAAAACAATATTTTCACAAAAAATACACTAACATCATTATTCGTAGACACAAACATAACTTAACTTACAAAATTCCTGCTAAATCTAAAAGATAAAACTGTATTGAGTTAAAAAGTTCTGTGTGAATTAGGTCTTGGGGCTCATTCACATGCTGTATCCTGTCCAGTGTGAACCAGTTTTTTTTTTTTTTTTTACATGATGGGAGCTGAGTGCAGACAGCCTATGTTACACTATGGGGATGCAGCAGCTTTACGATCACAACCATAGGTCCTAATATGACAGGTATGTGAATGCAGGTGTATGGCCCCCAAAAACACTCATTCACACTGTATAGGCTAAAGAACCTGTGTGAATGAGCCCCTTTTTGTTAGATCCCTGACATCTCACTTTTGAAAAAGAGAAAGAAATTGAGGAAACAGATGTTTTAATTTCTTTAAGACTCCTTTCACACTGAGGCAGTTTTCAGGCGTTTTAGCGCTAAAAGCGCCTGAAAACTGCCTCTCGAGCTACCCCAGTGTGAAAGCCTCAGTGCTTTCACACTGGAGCGGTGCTCTTGCAGGAAGGGAAAAAAAGTCCTGCAAGCAGCATCTTTGGGGCGGTGCGGGAGCGGTGTATACAGCGCTCCCAAACCGCCCCTGCCCATTGGAATGAATGGGCACCGCTTCCGAATCGCCTGAAACATGTTTCGGAAGCGCCGCATTACTCACTATGTTCATTCACTAAATGAAGGGGCCAATAAATTACAGATTTATCGGTCCCTTCCCCTGCTCTCCATCCTGAAAATCCCTGTGTTTACCCCCAGTGGCCAGCGGGAAAGGGAAGATGGCAGCACTGCGGGGGTGGGGGGCGGGCACACAGGGGAGTACACAGCAGGAGAAATCATGTGGGGGGTCAGTGTGGCAGGGGGGCACAATTACAGAATAATGCCTGGTGTTTGTGTCTTTCCCTGCAGCAGCTGGTAGCCGGTGGAAGGGAGAGGGAGAGAAACTGGCTTTCAGCTACAGCAGGGAGAATCATGGACACAGGGCATCATTCTGTACTTGCGCCCACAATCCCCTTCCTGTCCTGCTCGAGCCCCTGTGGCTGTACAGGAGGACCAGCAGTACCCCTTTTGGCAGCCCTGATTGTCACAGTTGCTTATGTTCTCAACTAAACTGTGAAGCCATCAAAAGGCTGATGTCATAACCTATCACATGTGCAAGAGCACTCTGGCAACTGCAGAGGCTAAGATGGCAGCTTCCCTAGGTGGAAAAAGGATAGAATAGTTTAGTTCCACTTTAAAGTGGTATTAAACCCAAAAACAAAAATGTACTCTATTGCAGCTAACCAATTCTTAGCCACACTTCCCACATGAGCTATTTTTGAGTTTATTCAGGTGTTTTTGCTCCCATAGATTTCAATGTATGTATTTGTAAAAACACTCGAAACAAGCAATTACATGTATTTTTTGCACCTGAAAAACTCTTCTCCAACTCCAGACCTGCTCTCCTCCCATTACCCAGCCCAGGAAACAAACACCTGAAGCTTGATACACATGCAAAATACACTTGCACAAAGCTGGTAAAATGTCCAAAAATGTGCTTCAAAATCACTAGGAATATGCTCTACTCAGCTGTGAGCTTTTTGTGTTTTGGATAACGTGGAGAGGGTTTAGAACACCTGTCAGTTTTTTACTGCTGTCTGTGCCCCGTTAGGGAGATTCACCATGTCTATTAGTTCTGCCTACCATTATCAACAAAAATGAAAGTAAAAGAAAATCTCAAATTTTAGGTTGTCCCCAGAACAGAAATAGTGGGGATATCTTCCAATGGGGACACTAGCTCTGGTGACCTTTGTGACAACCAATGACTCCCTTTAAATGGATTTTTTCTCACCTCCTGTTTTGGCTAGGGGACAAGAAGTGAAGGGAACACAGACAAGAAAAATAAACCTTACAGGGACCCTTACGCTATCCAAAACGAAAAAAAAAGTTTTGCCTTTAATTCTACTTTAATTAAATATTTCATACCTTATAAAATATAGGGCTATTTTTAATTACAGAAATAAGAAAACAAGAATTGTCCCCCACTCTTCATTCTCAATTTGAAGAACTAAAGAAGAGGAACTTCTGGCCGGGCACCTGACAACCTCGCTCTTTTCTTATCCCTTACCCCTTCTGATCTCCTAATGCATTCCAGTCTCCGCTATCCTCTATACGCAGGAAGGCATTACTTCTCCCTCTCCCCTTCCACCTTCCCCCCTTGTCCCCTCGAAACCAATCTAATTTTAATTACAGACATAAGAAAACAAGAATTGCCCACCACTTTTTACTCTCACTTTGAAGAACTAAAAGCTCAAAGCCTTGGGAACTTCTGGCCGAGTGCCTGACAACCTCCCTTTTTCTTATCCTTACCCCTTCTGATCTCCTCCTTCCTCCTAATGCATTTGAGTCTTCATTATCTCCTACACTCAGGCTGGCATTATCTCTCCCTCTCCCCATCCGCCTTCCCCCCTTGTCCCCTCCAAACCCATATAACTATCACTAAAGTTAACTACAATACCCATTACCATCAGCAACTACACCCAGAACTTTCCATCTGCGCACTTCTTAGGCCACCTGTGCACAAGAATTGTGTGCTTCACCTTGATTCTTAAAATCCTTGAAAAAAACAGTACAATAAACAATATGAAAAGAAATCAACAATTGCCCATCACAGCCCATTGAATTTCATCTTTCTTTTGCTGGTTAGAAATCCCAAAAATCTGCATGGCTGCTATGGGCAATGTACAAATTGACCTTTCATATGTTTTTGAACATCAACAGTGGATTCCATTTATCAAAGTATTTAAAAAATATCTGTCTGCATTGCTCCAGAACAACCAATCAGATTCAACCTATTGTTCTTTACTTATCATTATGCAGTACAGGTTCACATATGGCAGTCGTGGTGCAACAAGAACAATTCTTGTCTCAGACAGTTTGATAAATGAGGCCCTCCTTAGTTTTCCCATAATCATTATATTCATTTTACTTGGGCTACTCTGGGCTTTTTGCCAAAACCGATACACTATCTGAAAAGATCATCAGATGCATAAACAGTATAATAAAATAGATATCCAGATTATTGTTTCAGGTGGCAGAGACTCACATAATGGTAATGAATATTATTATAGCCAAGGGAGGCAGCCACGCATTGCTGTAAAATGTGACATTTTATGGGAAATGAGACTACGGAACGTCTTTGGTGTCATCACTGTAATTTAACCTGCCAGAATGACAGAAAATGAAATGTAATATCCTTCATGTTTTTCTCTGAAGCAGTTAACATATTATAAACTATCGGCACATAGCTATGTATTCCGTTATGATATGACAGCCCTGGGACATATCAAACGAAAACTATTCATATTCACTTTATTAGTATAACGATTTACCCTTCTTTCTTTTTTTTTGGAGGCTTTAGCTTTGGGAGGTTGTTTACTCTGAGCGAGAAGTTTTTATAACTCTGTAAATTCATATATATTCCAGAAACATGCTGAAGAATGCTAAGGAGTCACCTTTCAGGGGAGTTCGGCTATTTCTTGGAAGCTGTTTCTTTTGAAGTCAGACCACGGGCTCATAAAACAAAGAGTGACATTTATTGTTTCATATTTACCAGCACCGCAGGCTCTCATTACTATTTATACATGCATTGTGCTACTAGCGATGCAGATGTATGGTGGAGCAGAGCTATAGTAAAGGAGGAGTAGGTTGTGGATGAAAGTAGAGGTAAAACTCTTAAACCATATTTTGATCACGTTAAAGTTGAAGATACAAGTTGACGTACATCAATAGGAATTGCCCCAATAAATTTGACAGTGTGTGGCAGCTTAGATGGGATATTTTCTTTCCTCTGTTATTGATGCTGGGTTGGCTGCTTTACCCTCTCATTATCCCAGTTGCATCAGATCTGGGCTAGGGGGTTGATGTTTTATTTGTTCTTCTTCAGTTGTTAACTACAGTTCAATGTGAAGGTTAAGTATGTCATCAGTGGTATTCATCTATAGGCTCATCTATTGTGTACTTGCTCTTCTTTAGACCTGTCAGTGTATTAAAGTGGAGTTCCACCGTATTAAAAATCAGCAGCTACAAAAAGTGTAGCTGCTGACTTTTAATAATCAGACACTCACCTGTCCCAGGCTCCAGCGATGCAGCCATCCGCAGTGTTGCTCTTCTCCCCCTCCTCCTCTACAGAGCCGGCATCACAAGTGTGGACACCCGGCTTTGGCTTCAAAGCCGGGTGTGCACTGTGCATGTGCGAGTTGCGCTGCGCTCTGTGAATGGCCGGAGTGTTTTCTGGGACTTGTGACATATCCCAGAAGATCGCCGAGAGGGGGGGGGGGGTGAACTTCCTTCCGGTTTCGTGGCACCAGGAGAGGAAGTGGACCTGGGACCCCCCCAAAAAAAAATGACATGCCAATCGTGGCATGTCGGGGGGTCACCTTCCCTTAAAGCGGAAATTCCACTTTTGGGTGGAACTCCGCTTTAAGTTCTACTCTATATTTTTCATTTATTTATGTCTGTACCATACCTTTGTTCAATAAAGGAACATTCAGATTGTTAAAAAAAAAAAAAAAAAAAGTTGAAGATAACCTTCTCAACCCATGTAATAAAAAATTCTAATACTTCCCATGTGATCGTGGATTTTATTCAGACACATGCAGTGCTGGTCATTCATTTCAATGGCAGGAGAGGTTTAGGAGCGCTGTATACTCCACTCCCGCACCGCCCCAAGGTGCTGCCTGCAGGACTTTTTTTCTGGCGCTTTACAGTGGCTATTTTTAGCGCAAAGCATCTAAAAAAACGCCCCAGTGTGAAAGGGGTCTTAATGTATAGAATGCATTAAGATAAAAAAACCTTCTGCCTTTACAACCCCTTTAACCACTTCCCGACCGCCTGCCATGTTTTCACGGCGGCAGTGTGGGTGCTGTTCGCGAATCGTCGTAAAAAGACGGCGATCTGCGAACAGCCGCTAGGGGGACTCCTGAGGAGTGTGCCCGTGGCTCGGGCGGACCCGATGTCCGCCGGCGAGCCGCGATGAGCGGCCACAGGCAAAGAACAGGGAACCACCGATGTAAACACGGCGGTTCCCCATTCTGACAGTGCAGGCATGGGAGATCTACGGATCCCTGTCACTGGGATCAGTTAGATCTCTCATGCCCATGTTAGCCCAACCCTCCCACAGTAAGAACACACCCAGGGAACACAGTTAACCCCTAGCTCCCCCCCCCAGGTTAACCCCTTCACTGCCAATGACATTTATACAGTAATCAGTGGACATTTAAATTTCTGATCGCTGAATAAATGTCATTGGTCCCAAAAAAGTGTCAAAAATGTCCGATATGTCCGCTGCAATATCGCAGTACCGCTAAAAATTGCAGATCGTCGCCATTACTAGTAAAAAAAAATAAAAAAATAAAAACCCCAGAAATGAATTCTCATCATCCGTAAACGTGGCCACTTTTCAATAAACGCCAATTGTGATTTTTTTTTTATCACAAATATGAGGAAGAATATAAATTGTCCAAAACCGGTGAAAAAAAATGTTTTTTTATATATTTTTTTTGGATTTGAATTTTAGCAAAAAGTAAGAAATTTTAGTTTTTTTGCAAAATGGTCGCTCTTCTTTTGTTTATAGCGGCGATCAGAAATGACGTAGAGGCGATCAAATACCACCAAAAGAAAGCTCTATTTGTGGGAAAAAAAGGACGCAAATTTTGTTTGGGTGCAACGTCGCACGACTGCGCAATTGTCAGTTAAAGCGACGCAGTGCCAAATCCCAAAAAGTGCTCTGGTCCTAAAGCTGGAAAACCTTCCGGTTGGTAAGTGGTTAAGCTTTCACAAAAAAAAAAACTGGAAGCTGATTTCTGGCTTCTATGCAGAGCTGCACCAGATTTTTCATTTTTTTATTAAATTCCTTGTAGTTCAGTGTGTGCAGCTTTTCTTTAATTTTGGTGTTATTTGGAAGAGTTTATTATTACCTAAATTACTAATAATCTACTGAGACTGCACTGTGCATGACAGGTGGCTAAAATGAAGATAGTGATATTCCAAGAGAGATTTCCCCTATACATACATGCAGGCCGGGACTGGCCATAGAGCACACCGGGCATTTGCGCCTACGCCCCCATCTCTGCCCTTCTGACCCCCCCCCCCAGATCGGGCCGCCCCGCCTAAAATGCCCAGGCCTATTTTTTGTCCCAGTCCGGGCCTGCATACATGGGATGTGATGGGAGTGCAAAAAACAGAAGAGAGAGAAAAACTGGAGAGGACTAAAGCAATGCAGTAGTATGAAAAGGAAGGAAATAACGTATTATTATTATACAGGATTTATATAGCCCCAACAGTTTGAGCAGCACTTTACAACATGAGGGCAGACAGTACAGTTACAGTACAATTCAATACAGGAGGAATCAGAGGGCCCTGCTCGTTAGAGCTTACAATCTAGGAGCAAATAAACATATTTGTTTATCGGTTGGATCCACATGTTTCTTTTCTATTTGCTTTTTACAAATTGGGCTACAATTGTTTCTGGTCGTTAATTTAAATAAGCAAAGGTCCATCCACATATCGTGTAAGCTGGGAATGAGCGTTCCCACTCGCTATTTTTGTTGCATGATTTTAACGATTTTAATTTTGTGTGTAGTGCAAAGGGGAGTCCGTTCACTTCAATGGGACGCCCTATGTGCGTTGTCGCCTTAAAGAAATTATAGATGTGAAAAACAGTGCTGTGCCACTCCTTTCCAACAATGCTTATACATATAAACCAGTAATTAATAACACAATACAATATACCAATATGATAATAAAAAGCATATATTAAAAAAAAAAAAAATCAGTCTCCTTAATAATCCCTCCACTTTATACTGCGCATTTATATTATGTGTTTATATCACTATTAAGGCCTCATGCACATAGGATGATTTTTTTAACTCTTTTATAAGCCAGCAGCGTTTTTGCAGACCCTTTTCACACTGAAGCGCAGCTAAAACAGTGCTAAAGCGCCAGTAGTTTTTGCAGTGCTTTAGTGGCGCTTTTCGAGCCCTAGCGAGGCGTTTTTTTAACCACCTCCCAACCAGCCACTGTATATATACGGCCGGGTGGGAGCTTCCCCGTTCTGACAGGACGTGTATGAACGTCCTGCGGAATGGGAGCTCGTCTCTGTGACAGTTCTCCCCCCCGCCGAGCTCAGTGAGAGCTCAGTGCGGGGGGGGGGGGGGGAGGGGGGAATCTGCAGCTATGTGACAGCTCTCTGCATGATGATGATTTCATGCAAAGAGCTCTCACAGATCGCCCCTCACACAGTGCACCAAGCACCACCGATACCCCATACACATCAGTGTCCCCATAAAACAGTCCCCAAAACATATGTATGTCCCCCATCACATCTGTCACCATACACAAAACATCTGTCTGTCCCCGTCACATCTGTATGTCCCCGTCACATCTGTCACAGTCCCCAAAACATCTGTCTGTCCCCGTCACATCTGTCACCATACACAAAACATCTGTCTGTCCGCCAACACCAAATAAACTCAGATTTGGGTTATTTTTACCAAAGAAATGTAGCAGTATCATTTTTGGTCAAAATTTACGAAGAGAAATTACTTATTTGCAAAATTTTATAACAGAAATGAAGAAAAATGCATTGTTTTTGAAAATTTTCAGTCTTTTTTCATTTATAGCGCAAAAAATAAAAAACCCATGCGTGATTAAATACCACCAAAAGAAAGCTCTATTTGTGTGAAAAAAATGATAAAAATGTCATATGGGTACAGTGTCGCATGACCGCGCAATTGTCATTCAAACTGCAACAGCGCTGAAAGCTGAAAATTGGTCCGGGAAGGAAGGGGGTTTAAGTGCCCAGTATTGAAGTGGTTAAGGTCACATGACAATGCGACCTTAAAAGAAAGGAAAAAAGACCTATTTTGCGGCGCTTTCAAATCCCTTTTAAGGCGCGTTGGAAGCGCTACCCATTCATTTCAAAGGGCAGGGGCATTTTTGGAGCGCTATTTATAGCACTCCAAACACGCCCCAAAGATGCTGCTTGCAGGACTTTTTCTAACATCCTTGGAAGCACACTGGCCGAGTGTGAAAGCACTCATGCAAATGAATGGGAGGCAGTTTTCAGGTGCTATTTCTAGCACTAAAACGCCTGAAAACTGCCTCAGTGTAAAAGGGGTCTAAAGCTTTTACAAGTTTCTAGAAGCCTTTACAGGTGTCAAGCTCTTGGGCGTTAATTTATTTCAATGACCAGAATATATTATTTATTTTGACCAATTGAAATGAATTATTGCTCAAGCACTAGCATTAGGCACATTTAGCAGCTTTTAATAGCGTCAAGTGTTTTTTCTGCATTAACTCTGCTGCTCCTGGATTCACTTGCAGTGGGTTTTGTTCCTGCCTCTAAAAGCTCCTGCCACTAAAAGCATAAATGTTGATAAGCATGCAAACTTAAAGTGGTTGTCAACTTGTGACAACCACTTTAACCTACATGTAAGCCTATAATAAGGCTTACCTGTAGGTGCCCTGCATATCTCCCAAACCTGCACAGTTTAGGAGATATACAGTGTACTAGATGTGCCAAAGTCATTACGGCACATGCATAGTGAAGAAACAGCCTCCGTGCCGTTTCTTCACTGAGATCGCATGGGTGGGAGTGACGTCACGCGACTCCGGCTCTTTGACTGCCCGGAGTCGCGGAAGGAAGAGGGGCTGAAGATGAACGCTGCCTGCACAGGGGACATCGCAGGCTTTGTTTGCAGGTAAGTGGCACATAATGGGCAACTATGCGATGCATAGTAGTCCATTATGTTTTTACTTTGCAGGGGAATGTAGAGGAAGTAAACCCCATCAGGGTTTACTTCCTCTTTAATGTCTGGTGTGTTCTTCTTCTTCTTCTGCTCTTCTTCCTTTCTCTTTTCCCCCTCTTTATATATCCTCCACCCCTTCTCCCACAAGGTATGCAATTAGCTACCGATTTTAAAAATTGGCACCATTTAGATATTAATTACTGACCAGCTCTACTGGTATATTTGATAACTGTTACATCAAATATGCAGCCTATACTATTAAATAGTGTATAATGTGGTGCTCCCACCCCATAGGACACAGTTTGATCCCATTGGGGTGTCTGGGCTGGTGAGCACCACTCATAGAATGCAATAGACTCCTCATTCCCTTATAAACGGATTTAATATGTATCCTACATGTAAATGTATATTATATAGAATACTTCTTGGATATGTATACAGCACATGTACTGCGTGTGTGTGCCAGTGTGCCTACTGGTTTGTACCTTGTTACCCCTTGATATCTCTATGTTGAAAAGACAATAAAACTATTGAAACTAAAAGCCTAAATGTGCATGGACACATAGGCTAACATGGAGGGGCGTTTAGAGGCAGAAAAAAAAAAGCCAGATGCCCCTTGAAGCAGCTGTAAAAAGGAGGCCTAAAGACGAGATTTTTTTTTTTTCATTTTTTATATGATATATTATTTTTATTACCATATTGGAATATTGTATTGTGTTATCAATAACAGGTGTATATGTCTAAATATTATTGGAAAGTGGCACAACATATAGAGATGTGCAAGCCCAATTCCAAATAAGTTGGGATCACTGTGTAAAATCTACATAAAAACCTTATTTTTTTCGTAAAATAGTACATTTTCTCCGTTTAAACATTTTATATGTTTTTTTGTTAATAAAATATGGGTTTATGAGATTTGCAAATCATTGCATTCAGTTTTTATGTACATTTTAAGCAACATGCCAACTTTTTTGGAATTGGGGTTGTACATTGGTGGTTGTGGTTGCAGCAACTCTGTAGTTATACATAAGGCACTTATAGTTTAGGGTGTAGCTGACAGGAGTAAAAAGGGTTTGCCCAAAAGAAGATCCTGTTACTTTTTGGGCAACAAGCTTAGCACAATTTTTACACGGGAGTTTTTCCGCAATTCTGCCACACAATTAAAAGTAATGGAGGTTTTATCAAATTAAATAAAAAAAAAAAACCTGTTCATTATTACTATTCATTTGAAACCTCGAGAGTGTAAAACCATTTCCAGTTCAAGTTGTACATTTACATTTACCTGCAACCAGGTTTGTTTCTATACATGAGTGCAGGGACTACCATCTAACTGTATGTTTTACATTATATACAGAATCTCACAAAAGTAAGTACACCCCATCAGATTTTTGTAAATATTTTATTATATCTTTTCATGTGACAACACTGAAGAAATGACACTTTGCTACAATGTAAAGTGGTGAGTGTACAGCTTGTATAAAAGTGTAAATTTGCTGTCCCCTCAAAATAACTCAACACACAGCCATTAATGTCTAAACCGCTGGCAACAAAAGTGAGTACACCCCTAAGTGAAAATGTCCAAATTGAGCCTAAAGTGTCAATATTGTGTGGCCACCATTATTTTACAGCACTTCCTTAACCCTCTTGGGCATGGAGTTCACCAGAGCTTCACAGGTTGCCATTGAAGTCCTCTTCTACTCCTCCATGATGACATCACAGAGCTGGTGGATGTTAGAGACCTTGCGCTCCTCCACCTTCCATTTGAGGATGCCCCACAGATGCTCAATAGGGTTTAGGTCTGGAGACATGCTTGGCCAGTCCATCACCTTTACCCTCAGCTTCTTTAGCAAGGCAGTGGTCGTCTTGTAGGTGTGTTTGGAGTCATTATCATGTTGGAATACTGCCCTGCAACCCAGTCTCCTAAAGGAGAGGATCATGCTCTGCTTCAGTATGTCACAGTACATGTTGGCATTCATGGTTCCCTCAATGAACTGTAGCTCCCCAGTGTCGGCAGCACTCATGCAGCCCCATACCATGACCCTCCCACCACCATGTTTGACTGTAGGCAAGACACACTTGTCTTTGTACTCCTCGCCTGGCTGCCGCCACACACGCTTGACACCATCTGAACCAAATAAGTTTATCTTGGTCTCATCAGACCACAGGACATGGTTCCAGTAATCCATGTCTTTAGTCTACTTGCCTTCAGCAAACTGTTCGCAAGCTTTTTTGTGCATCATCTTTAGAAGAGGCTTCCTTCTGGGACGACAGCCATGCAGACCAATTTGATGCAGTGTGCGTAGTATGGTCTGAGCACTGAGAGGCTGACCCCCAACCCCTTCAACCTCTGCAGCAATGCTGGCAGCACTCATATGTCTATTTCCCAAAGACAACCTCTGGATTTGACACTGAGCATGTGCACTCAACTCCTTTGGTCGACCATGGCGAGGCCTGTTCTGAGTGGAACCTGTCCTGTTAAACCGCTGTATGGTCTTGGCCACCATGCTGCAGCTCGGTTTCAGGGTCTTGGCTATCTTCTTATAGCCTAGGCCATCATTATGTAGAGCAATAATTCTTGTATTAGATCCTTAGAGAGTTCTTTGCCATGAGGTGCCATGCTGAACTTCCAGTGACCAGTATGAGAGAGTGAGAGCGATAACACCAAATTTAACATACCTGCTCCCCATTCACACATGAGACCTTGTAATACTAACTGGTCACATGAGTGAAAATGGCAAATTGGGCCCAATTTGGACATTTTCACTTAGGGGTGTACTCACTTTTGTTGCCATCAGTTTAGACATGTTAATGGCTGTGTGTTGAGTTATTTTGAGGGGACGGCAAATTTACACTGTTACACAAGCTGTACACTCACTACTTTACATTGTAGCAAAGTATAATTTCTTCAGTGTTGTCACATGAAAAGATATAATAAAATATTTACAAAAATGTGAGGGGAGTACCCACTTTTGTGAGATACTGTGTATATTTAAATACATACAGTATATTAACACAATCATAATGTTCTCGTTGACTTGCTGCATGAATTTCAGTATTCTCCACTCATACCCTCTTTGATATTTGCAGCTAATTATTCTACAGACCCAGCAGATGTCTCTGGCAGCTGCACTGGAGAGGCAGAAAAGTGAACGGAATCCATTTTAAATATGCTTATTATTTTACTGACTAAATTAGTTGTCATGCTATTAAACCAAATAATGATTAACAAGTGTACACAAGATTAATAGACAAATCTACAGCAGTTAAAGGAATCCTTTTCTGAGACAAACATAGAGGCTGTCAATGTTGCCTTCTCATTGTTAGATATGATAGTTGTCTGGCTGTCATGCTGACCCTTTGGCTTCAATATATCAAGTCATTAAGCCATAATAAGTATGTAGATGAGAACCTCTGGCTTTATGTTGACTTTCCTGATCTGCATACCTATTCTTGGTCAGTGATTTATTGAAGGCAATGGGTTAGTGTACCATCAGGCAACTAGCATGGTGTCCCCTTATCTGTCTTAGTAAATTTTCACTTTACTAATTTTCACTTCACTTTCACTTTACTAGTTCAGGTTTTGCCAGTGAATTTAAAGAAAATGTGACTAACAAATGTATTTAATAAAAAAATGTGAATGCTGGCATTAAGGTTAAAGCTGGCCATAGATGGTTCCATTCTCAGCCGGTTCAGCGGGGACTGGCCTAGTTTCAAACCATATGGGCAGGTTGATAGTATGCAAGTCAATCTATTGGTACAGCCAGCATGTTGGATCTCGTTCTCCCAGCAGGGGTGGCTCCTCGTCGCCAGCATTAGCCACATGAAAAATCCGACAGGCTGGTTGTACCCAACTTGATCAATCAATCAACTTGGGTACAATCAGCCTGCCCATATATGATTCAAACCGTCTATGGCCGGCTTAACATTTAAGCCACAACAATCTGCAGAGGCCGAAGCTGATAGCCTAGAGCCCAAGGATCCTGAATCCAACATCATATTGCACATGTGCTGTACCAGCTGCTTCGCCAAGCCCACATAAGCTTGTAAAATTGTTCTTCTGCTAAACTCTTGTGTAAGAGTTTTACCAACTCTATTTGGGTTTGTGAAACAAGTGCTGATGCTAAAACCAGATGCAGCAAGGATCCTGCAATCATGTGCACAGATCTAGCGATGGCTTCTGCATTTCTATCTGTAGTATCTTTAAAGGAAATTGAATTTTCCATGGAATAACCATGTTATATTCAAGATCCCATCCGATCTACTACAGGCATAAAAGTCCACTTTTATGTAAGCCCCTCCCCAAAAGGATAATGCACAAAATATGTCATGGCAGAACAAATAGATGAGTAGGTTGCTTCCACTTTTTATAAATAAAATAATCATAAAGAGTATTAGGCAAAAACTTCAGCAGAATGTTTCAACCTATGTATCCCAAATGATACTGGCATGTCAGATGCCAAAGCAGGAGAATCTACAATTTCAAATCACTTGACCAATGGGCAGAGACCCTGGAGGGCTGAGCAGCTATGGGCAGCAGCACACTGGAACAATTTATAGTGTGGAAAGGCAGCTTGCAACATACATGGAGTGTTCCTGGCAGCATACATGCTACAGGACCATTATTTCTCAGCCTCTATCCAGCTGACATAGTGCTCAAGGTGGAAGACCAAAACAAATATGGCCACTGAGGTTCTCATACTTCCATGGAAGCCATAGCACTAGCTTTTTCTACACAGGACAAAGAATTCTTTAACAGCAGCATCTATCCTTGGTTCCTGCACAGCTCACGTGATTCTGCTGCACTTACGGGCCTTCCCTAAACAATAGATGACCCAATATTTCTTGCCTATGGCTCCCCAACCACGGACAGTAATGTTAAACACCCACCACTGACCTTCAGTTTCCCCCTGCAGCAACCACCAGAAAGAGCAGAAAAAGAGGGATGAAGGTGGGGACAGACTAAAGGGAATACTACTTATCTAACTCGGCGAACAAACTTGCCAAGAACCACAGTCATCCACCACAGTGACAGTGGAACAGCATCGGCTAGAGCAAAGGTGCTGCTAAACCTGTAACAAGGATATTATGATAAACCACAAGGCTGGCCAGTCATATGCACCCCTCTAGGGCAAAAACACAGCAGGCCATTTATAAGAACACCGGGCAGGTGCAGATGAACCTGTACACAACAAAAAATTGCATGCACTGAATGGCTGCAACTGAGGAGAATACCAAGATGCTACTCTTGCAGGTGGCACCATACCCAGATGGTGAATATCTAAAGCAGAGCTGTATCCTCCAATAAACAAAAGAAAAATACCCCATCTTCCAGTTAATCCCCAGTTCCCATTCACATGCTCTAGATAACATTTGTGTTAAAGGGGATCTTAAGAAATACCATAAATGTCTTTTAGTTTTGTAAGTACTACATGTAAGCAATAAGGAAGAATCCCCTCCAACAAGTCATAGGTTTTGACATGACACAGAACTGCAATGAGAGATATCAACCACGGCACCAACTTCAGGTTAAACCTAATAATGCAGCACAACCTTAAGGCTGGGTTCACACCTAAGACAGCTGTGGCTGACAGCAGGGGTCCAGTGTGTCCCCGTTCTCTGTTTCAGGGACGTATCAGGCTCAAATTTTGCCTGAATTCGGACCTGAAATGGAGCCAAAGACGCACAGGACTCCTGTGCAATTCGCTCCGCAGCCGCCATAGAGATGTGTGAACCGACTCCATTGAGAGCTGGTCACAATCTCCTGTCATGCGAATTGGATATGAGGAAACCCTCATCCAATTTGCACTAGTGTGAACCCAGCCTAAAGAGAAATTTCACTCTCTCAAACAACATTGACTATTCTTAATTGTTATGCTGCTAGCATTCATAAATAGATAAGAAAGTATATTACATTTAATTGTTTTACCTTTTTTTTTACATTTCTTCAGTTACTTTCTGGCCTAGGCAAATGATGTTGTACATCCCAGGAGTCTTCAGGATGGGAGGAGGGGATTTCTCAGCTAAGCACACCCTCCTGCCTGCATGCCTGAGTTAAGAGCAGATGGATTCCCAGAAGTAACTGCTACATGAATCATCTGCCCTTATTTAAAGTGGAGTTCCAGCCAAAATATGACTTTTAAGATAAAAATACCCCTAGAATACTCATGCGCCGTGTAATGTAACAAAGATATGCTGTAAACTATGCCCAGTTTTCTATTTGTGCAGCACAGTTTTCTTACTTTGTGAAGTTCCTGCACAGCACGCCCATCTCCAGTATGGGCATCTGAAGCCACAGTGTCCTTCTTCCTGGATTTCCTGCATGCTGGCTACCCAGCATGCACCTGCCGATCTTTTCAGTGAGGTGTAATCTCGGTCAGCTTGACATGGCACAGGCATGCCAAGCTGACCAAGATTTTCCATAGAGGCCAATGTTAAATGTAACAGGAGATGCCAAGCTAACCAAGATCTCCCAGGAGCAAATGCAAAACCGGAAATGGCATACGGCACCGCAGCCCCTAAAGGAGGAAGTGAAATTAGATATAGGCATAAATCAGGTAAGTGAACAGAAAAAAAATAATAAATTGCCAATTCATTTTAAGGATGCACATTAGTGCTGCATGGTGAGGAGTGAAAAATGTGGGTGGAACTCCACTTTAAGATGGCCACGACTGGAAATGATAAGGGTTTTTTTTTTGAAAAATTGATTTCTCAACAAAATAAAGCATGGAGACACAGGTGGATGGGGGAGTTTTCTTTGAATATTAAAAATGAATTAAATCGTGTTTTTGGTTTGTGATGCTCAGATGCAGTGCAGTTCTGCTTTAACAAAGATTGAATATATATTATTTTACACCAAACACTGGAAACAGCACCCCAAAGGCTCTTATCATATAGGGGGGGTTTCTATGTGCTCTAAAATTTCCCATAAGAAATCCTGCAATGATATACATGCAGCTGTGGTTATTGTAAAATCAGGCAGCATTCATTATAGAATACTTTGGTGATAATCCCCTGGAGTAATTACAGTAAATGAGGAAAATCTCTGATCTGCTGACAAGACTCAGTCAAGTAAAAGTGTGCTGGTCTTCCTGGGAGATGACTGAGCATTGCAGAGTCTGCACACAGCCTGCTCATAATCCGTTCTAATGAAGCACACAGTCACTATCTACTTCACATAGCTCATCCAGAAATATTTCTCATAAACAGGACCCATGGGTTACAGAAAGCCAACTAAGCCAGCTTTGTGGCTTGCCTCACACAACTGCACACCCATTAGCACATTGGGGCCTGCTATAATGTGGCCCACAAGGGAAGCAGAAATAAGGTAAGAGAAAACATTTAATAACAATTCTAAAAAACGCAACAGACACTTGCATGTGATTTGAAGAGTATAGCTGCAATACGTTCCTTCCATTTAGATCTGACATGTCACCTACGCACAAAATCTGATTAAAGGAGCTCACCTAGTATTTATGGAAATCCACTACTGTACTAAAGATTTAACAGAATTAAGAAGGTAATCAAATACAATTAGTATAATATTTTTTCCATCTTCATTATCGACTGGGGTATATTTAGCTTCTATCCTGCCCTTACAACAGACAATTTACCCTCATACACGTTCAAGCACGTTCCACATCAACCACGTTATGGGTATATAATTGTGGTGATTCCTCATCAACCACGTTAGGGGTATATAATTGTGGTGATTCCACATCAACCACATTAGGGGTATATAATTGTGGTGATTCCACATCAACCACATTAGTGGTATACAATTATGGTGATTCCACATCAACCACGTTATGGGTATATAATTATGGTGATTCCACATCAACCACATTATGGGTATAGAATTGTGGTGATTCCACATCAACCACATTATGGGTATATAATTATGGTGATTCCACATCAACCACATTATGGGTATAGAATTGTGGTGATTCCACATCAACCACGTTAGGGGTATATAATTGTGGTGATTCCACATCAACCACGTTAGGGGTATATAATTGTGGTGATTCCACATCAACCACGTTAGGGGTATATAATTGTGGTGATTCCACATCAACCACATTATGGGTATAGAATTGTGGTGATTCCACATCAACCACGTTATGGGTATATAATTGTGGTGATTCCACATCAACCACGTTATGAGTATATAATTGTGGTGATTCCACATCAACCACGTTACGGGTATATAATTGTGGTGATTCCACATCAACCACGTTATGGGTATATAATTGTGGTGATTCCACATCAACCCCATAAAGGGGATATACAAATATGGTGATTCCACATCAACCACGTTAAGGGTATATAATTGTGGTGATTCCTCTTCAACCACGTTAGGGGTATATAATTGTGGTGATTCCACATCAACCACGTTAGGGGTATATAATTGTGGTGATTCCACATCAACCACGTTATGGGTATATAATTGTGGTGATTCCACATCAACAACATTATGGGTATATAATTGTGGTGATTCCACATCAACCACGTTAGGGGTATATAATTGTGTTGATTCCACATCAACCACATTATAGGTATATAATTGTGGTGATTCCACATCAACCACGTTATGGGTATATAATTATGGTGATTCCACATCACCCACATTATGGGTATATAATTGTGGTGATTCCACATCAATCACGTTATGGGTATATAATTGTGGTGATCCCACATCAATCACGTTATGGGTATATAATTGTGGTAAGTCCACATCAACCCCATAAGGGGTATATAATTATGGTGATTCCACATCAACCACATTATGGGTATATAATTGTGGTGATTCCACATCAACCAAGTTATGGGTATATAATTGTGGTAATTCCACATCAATCACATTATTGGTATATAATTGTGTTGATCCCACATCAACCATGTTATTGGTATATAATTGTGGATATTAAAGAGTACTGTATGTAAAGCCAACATTTTATATTCCTGATATGTGCCTGCTGTACCATGTACTTGTATGAAAAAGTATCCTGCTCTCTTTGTATTGCTTCCTTCGTGTGAAATACCTGCAGTTCATGCCAGTCCTGCTAGTCCCTCTGCTTTCCACACTAGGCATGAGAACACAGCGTGGCTAGTACTCTATCTGCACTGGGAACTCAGTCTGCTCTCCTCCAATGATCAGGCTTGTCCTGACAGTCCCCCCACCCCACCCTGCAGAGCCATTCACTGGGCAGACCGGTGTGCTGCTGTTTCTTCTACAACTCTCTCTAAGACCCTTATTCAACAGGGAAGAGAGGTTATGTGTAGGCATCTAGACGTGGTGAAGATGACTTCCTGACGTTCAAACCGAGTATCAGAATGAGGAAGAGAGGAGAAGTGACTTTGAACTTGGAATGGTTGTTGGTGCCAGACGGGCTGGTCTGAGTATTTCAAAAACTGCTGATCTACTTGGATTTTCACCCACAACCATCTCTAGGGTTTACAGAGAATGGTCCAAAAAAGAGAAAATATCCAGTGAGCGGAAGTTGTGTGGCGGAAAATGCCCTGTTGAGGTCAGAGGAGAATGGGCAGACTGGTTTGAGATGATCGAAAGGGAACAGTAACTCGAATAACATTACTCAATAACTCAATAACATAATTACAAACAAGGTATGCAGAATACCATCTCTGAATGCATAATGCATTGAACATTGAAGCAGATGGCAAACAGCAGCAGAAGACCACACCGGTTGCCACTCCGGTCAACTAAGGTCAAGAAACTGAGGTTACTAAGTGGCCGATGAGTGTTTATATACACTATATTACCAAAAGTATTGGGATACTTGCCTTTACAGGCACAAACTTTAATGGCATCCCAGTCTTAATGCGTAGAATTCAATATTGAGTTAACCCACCGTTTGCAGCTATGACAGCTTAAACTCTTCAAAGTCGCTCATCCATGTCTTTATGGACCTTGTTTTTTGCACTGGTCCAAATCATTTGGTGGAGGGGGGATTATGGTGTGGGGTTGTTTTTCAGGGGTTGGGCCCCTTAGTTCCAGTGAAGGGAATTCTTAAGGCATCAGCATACCTAAACATTTTGGACAATTTTATGCTCCCAGTTTTGTGGGAACAGTTTGGAGATGGCCCCTTCCTGTTCCAGCATGATTGCGCACCAGTGCACAAAGCAAGGTCCAAAAAGACATGGATGAGCGAGTTTGGGGTGACCTCACAAATGAGCTTCTGGAAGAATGGTCAAACATTCCCATAGACACACTCCTAAACATTGTGGACATCCTTCCCAGAAGGACTAAGACTGGGATGCCATTAAAGACCATGTGCGTGTAAAGGCAGGCATCCCAATACTTTTAGCAATATAGTGTGTGTGATATATATATATATATAAATGTTTCGCCTTTCATTTCTATGTTAAACTGAATGGGGAAACATTTGAGCTACACGTAGTCTTGTGATTCTTCCGTACGCCAATTCCACTGTGCAATTTACCCACAACTGTCCAGACAAAAAATACAATGTTTCCCCCATTTTTCCTGGGCACAGGCCCATAAGTGCTTTATGGTAAACAAAGCCCCATATTTTCCATTGATACTAACCTGGCAGTGAACATCTCATTCAAACAGCTAGCATGGCACACTTTGATGATTGTGAACTACACTGTCCACAAAGCAATCTAAAAGGCTGTTATTCTAATAAATGTTTCACTAATTACTAAGTTACTGTCTTGGAATAAGCATGCAGTCAGTAACAGGTCAGGATATAAAAAGTGAACAAAGGCAGCTGGCATATTTCTATCCTCACACATTCACTTAACTCCAATTTTGTTGACAAAAAAACCATTCCCCTCAGGGTGATCTATGTACATTACAAGGATTTTAACAAACTTGGTTACAGATTCCTACCTTTTGTTATTCTAAAGAAATAGCTGTTTGTTTGTCTGTGTCCATGTGCGAAGCTGCTGCACCTTCAGGGTTCTAATGAGGAAAGTGGCAAGGTCTGCATACCTTTAGACGTGATTTCTCACCAAAAATCACATTTTTGTTGCAAAGGATGCCAAAAATCTGACTTGTATCTTTGTGCAGACTTCTGGGAAAATAAGTAAGTCAATCACACAAGCAGAAAGGCTGCATTTACACCTGAGCGTAGCAATTTACTGGCATTTTATTTGGGAATGTTTGAGCCTTTTTAAAAGTATATTGGAAATATTTTATAAATGTATTACAAGTGTTTTACCGCTTCGGGCATTTTTGTTTAGCCAATTGAAAGCACTAGGGGGAGGAGAGGGAGAGGAAACTAGGGGTGGAGAGCTTCTGTTTGAGCAGAAAATGTGCAACAAAACGCTCGTAAAATGCTCAAATCAGGTGTATCTATAGGGCCAAAAATGATTGTAATCTGCCAAAAAGAAGATCATGTACTTTTATGAGTGACAGACGTTTTGCTTTGGGTGACAGAACGCTCAGATGTGAACAGGGGCCATTGAAATGAATGGGATATGGCTTGTTGATCGTTTTGGAGATACAAGCTTCAAACAGAAAATTGCTTAGGTGTGATTGGGGCAAAAATTAAATTTTCAGGGGGTGTTCTGTACACCATCTGAGTTCAGAACACCTCCAGGTAGCCATATTGCATTGCATTTTACAGAAAATTACAGCGGCTGCAGATTGAAAAGGAAAGGTCATTTTTAATAACATTTAATTACAATAGGTCAATTGTATACACTATATTATATATATATTTTTTTTTTGCCCACAAAAGTGGAGTTCCCTTACTGTTTCTAATTTGTGATAAAGTCCACATGCAGCTCAGTGGTGGAGCTATGGGGACCTCATATATGTGTGTTTTCTATTCTATGTTAATCACTGTAAAGGCTTTTCTTTTCAGAAATGATACAGGAATACATTATTTGGCTACTGAGGATATATTATGTGCAAACTCCTGTAACACCACCATGAAATGACCTTTACTCTACACTAACAACTAGTGCTAAAAGCATATGTGACAGAGTTGAAGAGGCTAGATCCTTGGAGCTGATATTTCTCAAGAAAGGTATGTGTGAAAGTAATTATTCAGTGCCTGCAGCTTTTATACCAGACATAGCATTCGGTGACCCTGATGTCTGTATACAGTAAGCATTCATTTCATGTTTTGTATGAAAGTCATTTTCTGAAGAAGCCTACAATACAATTGCCTTATTTTTAATCATCATACACTATTTAATACACAGTTGTTGATATACTTGTATGAATACTTTTTAGGCACGTTCACATTTGAGCAACGTTAGCGCATTTTTGAAGCTGCACGATTCATTTGAATGGGCTTCCCTCCACTCCAAAAACACGCTAAAGAAGCTCATGTACCAAATTAGGGAATTGAGCCAAGCATGCTTTTTGATACGTGTTTTTCACACATTTTGTCACACAGCATTATCCATGGCTGCTACCCGCGTTTGGGGTGCCATTATAAATAATAATAATTAAGAAATAATGGTATCATCAGCACATCACACATTTTGCAGAAACACAGGCAGAAACGCTCCCACACTCTAAAAGGACATGCTGGTAGACTAATTGACTCCTGTCTAGTATGTGTGTGTATGAATGTGAGTTAGGGACAGTGGCGGCCCGTCCAACAGGGAGCACGGGTGCCGCCCCCTCGCTCCAGCCACTCCCTCTATGTCATGGATAGATTCATGCATAGCCGTACCCTGCCAGCCTGCTAATAGATGGGGTAAGTGAGGGACTTTGTCCTGACTTTGGGGGGGTCTGTCAGTGCCGCGAGCCCCTATCTGGGGCTCTGTATACTCCTATCTGGGGCTCTGTATACTGCTATCTGGTGGCTCTGTATACTCCTATCTGGGGCTCTGTATACTGCTATCTGGGGCTCTGTATACTGCTATTTGGGGCACTGTATACTCATATCTGGGGCTCTGTATACCCCTATCTCAGGCTCTGTATACTCATATCTGGGGCTCTGTATATTGTTATCTGGGGCTCTGTATACTCCTATCTGGGGCTCCGTATACCCCTATCTAGGGCTCTGTATACTGCTATCTGGGGCTCTGTATACTCCTAACTGGGGCTCTGTATACTCCTATCTGGGGCTCTGTATACCCCTATCTGGTGGCTCTGTATACTCCTATCTGGGGCTCTGTATACTCCTATCTGGGGCTCTATATACCACTATCTAGGGCTCTGTATACTGCTATCTGGGGTTCTGTATACTCCTATCTGGTGGTTCTGTATACCCTATCTGGGGTTCTGTATACCCCTACCTGGGGTTCTGTATACCCCTACCTGGGGCTCTGTATACCCCTATATGGGGCTCTGTATACCCCTATCTAGGGCTTTGTATACTGCTATCTGGGGCTCTGTATACTGCTATCTGGGGCTCTGTATACTCCTATCTGGGGCTCTGTATACTCCTATCTGGGGCTCTGTATATTCCTATCTGATGGCTCTGTATACCCTATCTGGGGCTCTGTATACTCCTATCTGGTGCCTCTGTATACCCCTATTTGGTGATGCTGGGCTGTATACTCCTGACACAATGGGTGGAAACTATAAGGGGTGGGGCTTATGAGAAGTGGGAGGGGTCAGAAAGGAAGGGCGGGATCTGGCGCCCCCCCATCCTAAAATTTTACCAGCCGCCACTGGTTAGGGAACTTAAACTGTAAGCTCCTTGAGGGCAGGGACTGATGTGAATGTACAATATACAGGAGTTGGACAAAATTATGGAAGCAAGTATGGTAAAAGAATTAAATCGTTACCTAACATGGTGATGGAGCGCGTTGGGCTTCCAAGAAGGCCTGAATTCTCCAGGGAATTGACAAATATAGTCTTGGATGGAATCTGCCTCTTTCGGTCAGTTGACTATATCGACCGCACTTATGCATATCACACAATGTTTTCCTGGAAACTGTATATGCTATCACAACCTTTGGTACTGTACTTCGCAACACCGCAAATAAATTGGCAACTCCAGTCACAGAGGCACCAGCTAAGTGGGCACCAACAATTTGCCCTCTTTGAAGCACACTAAGCTCTGACATGACTCCGTATTACTAGCAGCGCACGCAGTGAATGACAAAGGTGAGGATTTGTGTGATCACACAGCGGAAACTAAAGAATGTCAATGTTACATCACTTCCGCTTTCAACGCGAAACATGTCATCACTTTCACACCTGCAAATCATGTAGTGTTTCCATATTTTTGTCCAACCCCCTGTATATGTAAAGCGAGTAAACTGATGGTGCTATATAACTAGCTGTGATAAATAAAACTATAAAAAAAAATTGCTATACCCAAGTGTGAACGGGGCCTATTCCTTTCTGTATCTCAGCCAAAATGCAGCTTACACTACTGTATAAAGTGAAGCACAGGAGAAGTCCAAATGAGACGCTATTGTTTTCTTGGCTACGTGTGCTGGAAAGGTTTTGTCAATTATACATTTACCGGTATATATAATGAGCAAATAGACATTTTTACAATTAATATCTAAATAGGTTTTTTCAAAGCTGAATTTCAGACAAAAAGCTTTGTGATTCATGCTTGGCCATCTATCCCCGCCAGACAGCGGGGCTAGGCTTTCAACCTCTACTGCAACAGAAGAATTTAGCCAAAAACATGCACCCGGCTTCCTGACAATGAAGAGCAACTCACTACTTCAGAGATATCTTTCTGCTCACATACATCTGGGATTTTGTTTGGTTCGTAAACATGAAATGCAAACAAATCTGAAAAAAAACTTTCATCACTGTCTCCTTGGTGGTAATATGTGTCATTTAGAGAGACCTTTTTTGCATAAGGCTGTATGCTGCAGTAACACCTAAAATCCATGCTAAATATCTTCTAAACAAGGACGTATCTACCACAAGGCAAACAAGGCATTTTCCATAGGCAGCATTTTTCAGGGGGGCGACGCCGCCATTTCTTTCCTCACACTGTCACAGCGTGAGGAGAGAGCCGGCAACCTGCAAGTGTGACAGGGAACATCTACACTGATAATCAGGGCACTGATCATCAGTTTCCTAATGATCAGTGCAGACATAACAGTGTCCATAAGTGCTACCAATCAGTGCCACCTATCAGTGCCCATCAGAGCTGCCTATCAGTGCCGCCTATTAGTGTCCATCACTGCTGCCTATCACTGCCCAGCAGTTCCGCATACCAGTGAAGCTTCATCAGTGCCTCTTCATCAGTGTCCCATATCAGTGCATCATCAGTGCCGCCTCATCCTCTGCCCTGTTGACCCCATCCTATGTCCTGCTGACCCCATCCTCTGTCCCACTGACCACATAAGTGGCAGTTGGACGAATCAAGTCTCAGGGTCTGATGAGGAAGCCACAGCTGTTCACTGTGAACGGCGGTAGCTTCCTCGTCAGACCCTGACACAAGAATGGTATACTGCACCGAATTTTAGTCTTGCCTAGGGCAGCACAAAACCAAAATACACCACTGCTTCTAAATAAACCATCTTGTAATTTAATGTTATTAAAAATTATCTTTCCAGTTCAATGCGAGTCACTATGTCACTATGGTTTCTAAAAAAAACATATGTTGCTTCCTTGCAAGTGTGGCATCCCGGGGGTGTTCTGAACTGATCTGAACTTTATTTGCATTTCATCTGTGATAATAGTGTACTTGCAGAAGGAGCTTTAGAGCCCTGTAAGCTTGTATTTTTTATTAACTTTAGTTACACACTAAAAGGCATCATTCTGACATTTTTTCTGGCTTCAATACCCATCCTATCTCACTCCGGGAGCAAACTCAAGTTGGGCTTGATGTGCACTTTGATAAGCACTACTCAGCTATTCACAGGAAGCTCTGTATTCTATAAATGAATATAAAGCTTCCTTTGATTTGTTGAGGCAGAGAGACAGGCTGACGACATCACAAACTTTCAATAGCCAAGACCTGTGCTGACACTGCCCCCCCTACACAGATAACCAGTGGGAAGCTCAGTGTACGGCTGTTTTTCCACCTCTAGCTCTCCAAACCTCTTATACAGCTCTGAGAACAGATGAGATTATGTGATCACCTATTCTTATATAAAGTTTTGTGTGTGTGTATATATATATATATATATATATATATATATATATATATATATATACACAGAGAGAGAGAGAGAGAGAAAGAGTGAAAAAGAAAGAGAGAGCGATCCGAAGCAGAATTGCTGCACATAACATTTTTAAAGATAAATTAAAACATGACATACATCAAAAGGTGTTCCACATTCAACAGTTTTGGGCTATATTGCTAATCCCAGCGTTAACGTTAGCAATATAGCCCAAAACTGTTGAATATGGATCGCTTTTTGATGTTTGTAATTTTTTAATCTATTTTAACAAAATTTTATGAGTATATATATATATATTTATATTCACACACACACACAAATGTTTTGCCTTTCATTGTGATTTTAAACTGAATGGGCGGTTTACAAGGCAAGGAAAGTACATATTCTTTAAGAATAAGCTAGCGGAATCATTAACTTTCCGATGCTCTGAAGTTACAAGCCGCACTACATTGGCGTTCTGCCCTTTGTGGAATGTTAAATATCTTGTATGCAAGTTAGCTGGAGAGCCTCCTAGACATACAGTTTGCTTGTTTGGTGTTTTCATGAACTTGCTTGTTATAGGATTACATGTGGCAAGTGTGGCTCATTTACTTCTGCTGAGTGTTTGTTTACAGCAACAGAAATATGCTACTAACAGTAACAGCCAAATGCATACAGTCCTAATGTAACAGGCAAAAAAATCAATATGTTATGTAGCTTTACAGTCTGTTAAACATCTCACTGGTTGTTTTGCAAAAAACAGTAAGGATTTTGAGATATCTACCTTGTCCCCTGCAGCTGAAAGCTCTCATGTGCACTTCCTTTACTGAGGAGACAACATTACTTCCTGTTTTTCTAATTGCCTGTTGTCCCCTTTTGTGTGCAGCCTCTCTGAAGAGCTGTCCTGACATCACTGGGGGAGGTGCTCCTGTACTGCATGAAAAGCTCAGGCATTGCAATCTTCACAGAAGTCCCGACGAGGATCTGTCCACGATTGGTCTGTGAAGCCCCGCCCACTCCCACCTATGTCCCTATACAGGCTGCTCCTAGCTTGTCTTTTCTTCTGTCAGTTTACCAATTACCAGAGGAGAGCAGGCAGAGAGAAGCACCCAGATTAATAGGCAAACCTGTGTGCAAACTAACTTGTACTGACTTGTGCTGTTTTACATAGCTCACACTCAGTTATTGATTGGCAGATAGGTGTGTATTATCTAAAATAGACTGAGCATGATAAAAGACAGGAGGACTCTGGGAAATGTAGTTTCTTATGGGAGATACAGAGTCTAGCACAGTGGAAGAAAGTGACACCGCTAGCTCTGCTGAACTCCTCCCACCATCACTAGTAGTATACAGCAAAGGAGAACTGGTGGAGGGGATTAGAGACCACAATTGCAGCTATATAGTAGGAAAATAATAATTTCAGTTATTATGCTTATTACCATGTGTAAATTTCAGGTATTTATAAGAGGATTTACTAAAATGTGTATGTTGCTTTTAGTTGTACTTTAACATTGATTTTTGCCAATCGTCAGCCAGCAGCCTCTTGTTCAAGATATGTGCCTGGAATTGTTTGATCTGAAAAATGGCCATTTTATCAGAATTTAAAGTGCCAACGTTGTTATGATCAGGAAAACTGGCTGATTTTAGGCCTTATCTGCCAATAGCTGAACTGCATATGGTCTAGCCCCAGCTTTCACAGGCCAGCAGAGCTACTGTATGATTGTATAGCTGACAGTTGATGTGAATGGATGGATGCTTTGTCACATATGTGAAGTCCATTTATGCCTATGCCTCAAGATATACTAAACCTTTTAATAGAAAAAAACATTTTTCAGTGAACAGAAAGGCGTTCAGTAAATTGCTTTGAAACATTGCATGAACTGATAGAAAGATAAGTGAGAAACTATACACGGAAACCTCCTTAGGCCAGAAAAAGCTGAAGCTGCTCCCTGATAAAGCAAGGTGAGATTCTGTGGGCGTGAGGTGCTAAGCTGCAAGATTACAGCCTATTTATGTTAAGGTTCTTGCAAATCCCTGCAGTTTCAAAGTTTAGTACAGCAAATTTGGAATGTCCAATATATTACCCAGCAGAATAGTCATCTAGCAGTAATACACGAATGCAGGCTTTCTGTTGTCCATAGAAACTAGATGATGATTGAACATGTGGGCAGAATCTGACTGCTGGAAGGCTTTCATGGGGATTCGGCAACAAAAATGACCAATTGAATTAACTGATTTTGTTGCAAATATTTTCCTGATGAAAACGCTATATATATATATATGCCCTTGATTTATCAAAATCAATTTCTTTTCATTACATTTTTGGCTTGACAGTATCCCTGCTAGTATTACCATGCTAGTATTTATCACAGTGTTAAAATACATGTCACCTAAGCATTACAGCTAATATCTGAGGTTATGTGCAAGATAAAGGCTCATTTTAGAGGCTCAGCAGCGGGGGTGAATCTTGAGGCGTATCACACACTTTTACACCAAAGATATAAATTGTAAGTGATTCATCGCTGCACTATATCAACCATGTATTTGTGCAAAAAATAAATAAATAAATACATAAATCAAAATCACCAAAATCCAAAAAATTAAAAACTCCACGTTACTAAATAGCAGTCTTTGATTTTACACTTCTGTTTTTTTTGTGATATATGTACCATATACAACAAGTCATAAACAGATGTCCCCTTTAAGTGACTGTAAACCTCAGACATGAAATATGAACAAAGCATATCCCTCTATAGTGTATACTCGTCTAAATTAAAAGCACTAAGTGTAATTTCAGTCTTCTGGTCCGTTCCTCTGCTATCAGAATTAATCACTTCTGACAATTTTTCCTGACATCAAGAGTAAAATGGTGACAGGGGAGGGAGCTCCAGCTGATTGACAGCCTCAGCTCTTTTCTTGTGAGCTGTGTGGAGGAGGGGGTGTGTCTCTTCCTTCCAATCAGTTCTCAGAGCTCTCACTGAGCACTGCCGAGTGTAACTTCAGCCCCCCCCCCTTTTTTTTTCTGGACTCTCAGACAAGCTTATAAGGAATGTAGAGGGCAGAAGACTGCAGATAGACAGGTGCAACTTATGTAGGAGGATTTGTGTCATCTCTGTGTATCACCTAAGGATAGTCCCTTCACTGGGCATATGTGAGGGTTTACCTCAGATGTATCAAAGCGGTAAAAAAAAAGCCACTTGATCCAATCCAGTTAAATACACTCTCCCAAGGAATCAGGAAATATTGCCAGAAATTAAAGCATAAAAGCAATCTTGGTGTTTTCCATAAAATACCACTAATTTATTAAATGAAAGAATGAAAATTCACTCACACTAAAATGTGCACATCCACTGGTGCACCACATGTTAATAGTGTAAACTCTCTTTCAGGCCACCACAGGGGGCATCATAACTGAAGGCCGCAGGTCGTGGAACATTTGCTGTGTTATACGTAAACTTTACACTTTCCACTTAAGTGCTAAAATAGCTCACACTATTCCTCTGCATTCTCATCCAACCCACTCTTCAGAGAAGAGAAGAAGTCTTGCATCACCAGCTCTGCCCCTTACGCAGTATGCCACTGGATGTGGCTTCATCAGAATGATTCCTTCTGATCAGCCTTTCTTAACCAGGATAGTGCAGCCCCCTGGAGTAATGTCTGGGTTTGTTAGGGGCACCATCTGCAGGCACCACTCATTAACTGATGCTGTACATACTGGGATGCTGCTGGGAATATTCACTCACCCTGCAAGAAACTTCCCTAATTCTCCAGGGCCTGCCCATCTACCCACTTGCTCCCATGAGATATAAGCATGTGGGAAGCCAATCAGGGAGCAGATGGTTCCAGAGTTGCTGGACTCTGATTGACTGCCAGCAGAAAGGCCCCTTTCACACTGGGGCTGGCGGGCGGTAGCGGTAAATCCCCGCTAGTCTCAGCGGGGATTTAGCACTGTTATAGAGGCGCTACGGCGCCGCTATGCAGGCGGGTGCGGGGCACTTTTAACCCCCCCACAACGGGTTAAATAGGGGTTAAAAGTGCCGGCGCTCGGCGCTCCCGGAGCGGTGTACAGCCGCTACGGGAGCGCTGCCCATTGAATTTAATGGCAGGAGCGGTGGAGGAGCGGTGAATACACCGCTCCCCACATTCCTGAAAAATCATGCTTGCATGATTTTCTGAAGCGCTGCGCTAGCGCAACGCCTCAGTGAGAAAGCATCCATAGAGATGCATGAAAATAATATTTAGAGCGTTATTACGGCGGTAATGTTAGCGCTTTACCGCTGTAATAACGCTCCAGTGTGAAAGGGGCCAAAGGTAGGCATGCTGTTAGAAAGAGTAGGGTCAGTGTCAATATTAGTAGGGCTAGTGAAAGGGGTTATGGGGATGATGCAAGGCTGTGCAGGAATCATAGGAGTCAAATAAATAAGCTTGTTTAAGTAACTGACCACATATAACGAAATGAAAGTCACCAAACACAGGCCAATAAGTAAAATTAATTCAATTAATGTGGGCTTTATATTAACTGCATTACTAGTCTGCACCCTGATGTATGGAAACACCAATTTTAACACAGTCGTACCGCATGTTGCCAGATTAAAACCACTGATCTATCAATCCTACGGGCTCCAAGTCAGGACAGCAAAAAATATATAAAATGGTATGTTGGTATCCTTCTTATACCTTGCCAGATTAATCAGACAACGTAATTCATTTATTAAAGTTAATTCTGTCTGCTCAGTACAAGTCCTAGTGGGATCAGGATAGAGGCTGGGTTCACACTGGTACGCCACAACAGTCAAATGACTGTGGATCTGACTTCCATCCGACTTCACTGACTGGGATCCGACTTTGATCCGGACAATACCAGGCCCTTTGAGTCTGATATGAATCTTGAAGGGGAGCCCCACGCCAAATTTAAAAAAAAAAAAAACCCGGCATAGGGTCCCCCCCCCCCCAAGACCATACCATACCCTTCAGTCTGGTGTGGATTTTAAGGGAGACCCCCATGCCAAAAAAAGGCATGAAGTCCCCGCAAAATCCACACCAGACCCTTATCCAAGCATGCAGCCCAGCAGGTCAGGAAAGGGGGTGGGGATGAGCGAGCAACCCGCCCTCCTGAACCATACCAGGCCACATGCCCTCAACATGGGAGGTGGGCCCTGCGCCCCCCCACCCCAAAGCACCTTGTCCCCATGTTGATGGGTACAAGGGCCTCTTCCCGACAACCCTGGCCAGTGATTGTCGGGGTCTGTGGGCGGGGAGCTTATCGGAATCTTGAAGCCCCCTTTAACAAGGGGGCCCCCAGATCCCGGCCCCCCACCCTATGTGAATGAGTATGGGGTACATTGTACACCAACCCATTAACCTAAAAAAATGTGTTTTTGACAAAGTAATTTATTAAAGCAGCTCCGGAGTCTCTTTTCTTCTCCTCTCTCCACTGTGTTCTACCTCTGCCGGGTCTCCTCTCTCCACTGTCTTCTCCCTCTGTTCTTCCTCCAATGTTCTCTCGCCGCTCTCTCCCGCTGTAATGCTAGGTCCGCCGTGTGCCATTACTTTCCCAAAAAATACAAACACAGTCCAATAAAATAAATATTAGGAGCAATTGTATTGCAGTGTCTGGTTAGTTCTTGTACTTAAACTGACAGGCCGCGCCGTTGGGTCACGCCCTCAGTTGAAGTTGTGATGTCGAAACGCGTCAGTCAATGACTTGTGCGTCCCAAGCACCAGGAGGAAGTGGAGCAATGGACTCATCCGAGCATGCTGAAGCTTTGAACGCTGGTATGCGGTGACGTACCACATATTTTATGTGATTTTACTGCTTATATTTTGTAAGTGTGTTTCCAGCGGGGGGGGGGGGCATTCTAATAAACTCAGAGGGTATTATGCTATTTCTGGTGTTTTGGTTTTTTATATATGCCTGAATGAGACAGAACCCTTTTGATGTTATGAAGAGGAGAGACCCGGCCATATACTAAGGCACACTAAGGCGTATTGCTTACCGGTATTGGGTGTGACGGGGTATGGTGCACAATACAACCGTGAACGGAGTCACTGCTTTCCTACTGCTTTCTCTCACTGGGTTCTGCCTCTACCTGAACGGTGTTGCTAACAGCTGCCACTTGGCAAGAGTGGGAAAGAGTGCTGCTTTTCGATACAATTGCTCCTAATATTTATTTTATTGGACTGTGTTTGTATTTTTTGGAAGAGACTATTGATTTATTTAAAGCAGCTGCTTAAGGATTTATTGAATATAAGAGCAATTTTTGGTGCTGAAGGATAGTAGGAGGGTGTGTTTATCCAATTTTTACTCATAGTGTGCCATTACTTATATAGCCATGGGACATGGCCACCTGGTGACGTCACAGCCCCATCATGTCACAAGTGGGTGGGCCTCCGGATGACATCATCGGGAGGCCACGCCCCATGGCTATATAAGTAATGGCACACAGCGGAAAAACAGAGGGAGAAGACAGCAGAGAGAGGGGACCCAGCAGAGAGAGAGGGAAAGAACCGGAGAGGGGAGAAGACATCAGCGGAGGAGGGAGAAGAGCCGTAGAAGGGAGAAGACAGTGGAGAGAGGAGAAAAAAGATATTCAATGGGCTGAAATAGGATTAAAGTCGGACCAAAGTAGTGCAGGAACCTTTTTCAAAGTCAGACCAGTTAAGACGGCTCTCATAGGGAAACATTGATTTTTACACATCATGTGACGTGCTCCAAATGTCGGAGCATTTGTCGTACCAGTGTGAACCCAGCCTTAGGGAGTCAAACCTCCTATGCACTGCCATGTCACTAAAAATAAAACCTTGCATTTAGTTGATCACATATACAGTAGGAAAAAACACCGGACTCTTCCAGTACCATCCCACCTGTCATCTTACCACTGGCAATGGTGTAATTGGTACCTATTATGTAATGGCCCACTTTTCTCTAGAGGTTTTGCTTGGAGAGATAAGGCTTAGTACAAGACCCCACTTCCCAACTGCACCTTCACAGCCTCTTCCTGAGCACATGTAGCCTCTATTTTGAAATAGAGGCACAGATAGGGCACTACTTCGTTTTGAAGCACATATAGGTATTTTCTTTGCTCTCTAAACTCATCCTATCTGCAAACAGACTTTGTCTTTCCTAAGGGAAAGTAGCCATAACTGCCAGATATTTTCAGTGCTTATTATAGAATATAATTATGTTCATTTTAATTGGCTTTATACAAAGATAAGATGTTAGTCATAATGGGAGGCCATGCTGGGGACTGCTAGAATGCACAGAAGGGTGCCAGAATCACACTCAGAACACTGAAATAAGCCTGGCCACAGCCATGCAAAGAGATGAAAGAACCTCTAGTTGGTAAAAGGTTATAGACGAAAATGTTTTTATGTGCTGGTAAGCAAAGCACACAGAGTATAACATACAAAAAATATACACTCACTGGCCACTTTATTAGGTACACCTTACTAGTACCGGGTTGGACCCCCTTTTGCCTTCAGAACTGCCTTAACTCTTCGTTGCATAGATTCGACAAGGTGTTGGAAACATTCTGCAGAGATTTTGGTCCATATTAACATGATAGCATCATGCAGTTGCTACAGATTTGTCGGCTGCACATCCATGATATGAATCTCCCATTCTACCACATCCCAAAGGTGCTCTATTGGACTGCGATCTGGTGACTGTGGAGACCATTGGAGTACAATGACCTCATTGTCCTATCAAGAAATCAGTGGTGAGATGATTTGAGCTTTGTGACATGATGCATTATCCTGCTGGAAGGAGCCATCAGAAGGGCACACCGTAGTCATAAAGGGATGGGCATGGTCAGCAACAATACTCTAGGTAGGCCATGGAGTTTAAATGATGCTCAATTGGTACTAAGGGTCCCACAGTGTGCCAAGAAAATATCCCCCACACCATTACACCACCAACACCAGCCTGAACCATTGATACAAGGCAGGATGGATCCATGCTTTCATGTTGTTTTATGCCAAATTCTGACCCTACCATCTGAATGTCACAGCTGAAATCGAGACTCATTAAATCAGGCAACATTTTCCCCATCTTCTATTATTCAAGTTCGGTGAGCCTGTGCAAATTGGTTGTGCATGAAAATCTCAGTAGATCAGCAGTTTTTGAAATACTCAGACCAGCCCATCTGGCACCAACAACCATGCCACTTAAATTCCCTTTCTTCCCCCATTCTGATGTTCTGTTTGAACTTCAGCAAGTTGTCTTCACCACATCTAGATGTCTAAATGCATTAAGTTGCTGCCATATGATTGGCTGATTAGTTACCAAGAAATTGAACAGGTGTACCTAATAAAATGGGCGGTGAGTGTATTATTCCAACACATTTATTTTTTGTTATCATCTACAGCTAATTTTTTTGTGAAGCAGAACCACATTTAACACTATATCCAATGCTTTATAACCAGTGCTATTTTCATAACTCAGCAAAAAATCATTGTTATAGGCTTTTCCCTTAATATAATCTATAACTGCAATATGTTTGTTCCCATTGATATGTAACAGTGCAGGAGCTGCGGCATGGTGTGCTGCAAGTCAAGACATCATTTATGTAGTGCTTAAAGAGGAATGTTCTATGCTTCAGTCTGTAGAAGCCATACTAAACATGACAAATGCAAAACAGAGATCCATAACTAGCACAAGTAAACAAGAAATAGATTGGCCATCTGTGCACAAAACAAACGCTGTTGAACATTAAGCAATGCGAATGCAGTCATTCTGCCTCTACACCCACTTTTTGTAGACTTAAGAGAAACAATTCTCGGTTTCTCTCTTCCAGCAAAGATAAATTGTGTTTGTAAATGTCTTCAAGCAATGTTCAGCTTTGATCATAATCTAAGGCTTATATAACAATATGGTTGGGGATCTGCATAGCTTCTAAACCCCTACTTATCACAGTGGCAGGCTAAATTGTGGTTTGCTTCATCCATTCTCATCTTCAGCAAACTCTGAACTGTCGAATGGGTTATGGAAAGTAACTGCCAAGTCAACAATGTTATTATTGCGGCAAGATACTACATTGCAGATGGAATAAGAGTGGATAGCTAGAACAAGAACATGTTGGTCATTAGGGTATATAAGGACGTGTTTACTAAGCAGCAGTATTCCTCAAGGCAGCATTTCCCGTGCGTGGTAAATAAACAATTATGAGCGGACCTTAGGTCTTCCTGTCAATCTGATACCTTCTGGCTCAATGGTGCTTTCATTTATGTCCTAGGGAGCACAAATTTTCCCTTCCCTGTGGAGGAAACTTTATTGTAATGAAGTACAGCTTGGCAACTAGAAGTTACATTATTAATTACACATATTATGGATGAATGACAGGGTATAATTACTGGTTATGGAACTCAAATGATTGGTCAACATGGCATAAGTAGAGGGTGCAAGCATCAGTCATGATACTATGTTCCAGCAGAAAATAATTGCTCACTAACTATGACAGGATATAAAAGGAAAATTAGAACAATGTTCAAATATTAACAGTTTGAGCCTTAGAATAAAAACAACAAGTGTTTCCCATTTGTGTTCCTCTTACTAAGAAGATAAAAGGACAAGGAGAGCTCCAGTGCAAAATAAAATGGAATGATGGTGTACATTAAATAAGGATTCCATTGATACTGAAAGTGAGGCTAAGCCAAGGGTTTACAGGGAAAAGGAGTGGAGAGCCATCTACCCCAAAAGTTGTTATATTTGGCTGGACAACCTCTTTCCTTAGGTAAGGTATCGTTAATATGAGTCAACCAAGACTGACGAGGGGGAGCCTGTAGCCAGGTCTTGGCTTTATTTTGGCCCATACTCAGACAAGTGAATTGTGGTCAAGTAGGCTCTATGCAATATATACAACCGAGCAAGCTTATTGTCGATCCCCAGCTCCAATTTATGAGCCAATCAGCCTCTTCCCATTCATCTTCATCCATGGGCTCTACCTCAGTCTTCCAGGTTCTCTTTAGATATTTTGCACTTTTGCATCAAGCAACTCCTAGTTAATTCTGCAAGTCAGTTTAGTTGAAGGCAGGTCAGCTAGAGTGTTAAAGAGTAGGCAATCATGTAAATCCTCTAGTGCAGTGGTTCTCAACTCCGGTCCTCGGGACCCACCAACAGGCCAGATTTTAAGTATTACCTTGGGGAGATGCAGACTAGAACACTGCAATCACTGAGCAGCAAATGATATCACCTGTGATGTTTTTCAGTTATCCTGCAAACCTGGCCTGTTGGGGGGTCCCGAGGACTGGAGTTGAGAACCACTGCTCTAGTGGGTCAGGTAATTGGGTATTGGCAGCGTGCCAAAGCTAGATATAAAGGAAAAACATGATTGGGGAGTTGGAACTCATTTTTTAGTGATTAGTGATTTATTTGATGTTACTATGCTCACAGATATATCCTAGGCAAGTAATTCCCAATCTATACATTACAGTCAAAATTCAGCTAAGAGGCCAAAGGGGAGTGTAAGCATGAAGAGATGAAACAAATGTTTAAAGCCTGCAATAATAGCCTATTTGTTGTAGGTTTAGGGGTTGTACCACAGTACCCCCTGGAAATTAAGTATAAAAAGAGTCCAGGAAGTGCTTTGCATCTGGTAATGCAGAGGTGTGAGAATCCCAAGTATGGTATATGTGAATGCTTTGAGGTTATGTAATACAAATTAAAATCTGGTAACTTTAGGTCACCCAGATGTAAAGGTCTATGAAATATAGACCAGCTTAATTTAGTTCTGCCATTGCACCACAAAAAAAGGAAGAGACTCAAAAATGTTAAAGTACCTAAAGTGATATTAAAACCTCAGTTTCAAGCACATTCAGCAGCTGATTTAATCACTTACTGAGTATACAGCTTCTTTAGCTTTCTTTCCTTGCTTACGTTTCAGTTTAAGCTGTCCATGGCCACTGTCCCAGGTTTCCTGTTTCAGGGTGGTTCCTTTTTCTTACAGTGTCCTATGGAGCCACCGTTGCATGCGGGGACTAGAGTTGTGTCTCCCTACACTGTGTACATCAATAGAAACATCAATAGAAACTCACAGCCCTGTAGCCTAGGAGGGCAAGGCACTCAACTGCTCCTTCCACCCCCCCTTCCCTTCTCTAAACTTACAAACTGGCTTAACCACTTCAGCCCCAGAAGGATTCCCATGTTAGGACCAGAGCACTTTTTGCGATTCGGAACTGCGTCGCTTTAACTGACAACTGTGCGGTCGTGCGATGTTGTACCCAAACTAAATTTGCAACCTTTTTTCCCCACAAATAGACCTTTCTTTTGGTGGTATTTGATCACCTCTGCGTCATTTCTGATCACCGCTATAAACAAAAAAAGAGCAACAATTTTGCAAAAAAAAAAAAAACAATATTTCTTACTGTTTACTAAAATACTAATCCAAAAAAATATATAAAAAAACTAATTTATTCATCGGTTTTGGCTGATTTATATTCTTCCACATATTTTTAGTAAAAAAAAAATTGCAATCTGCGTTTATACATTGGTTTGCACCAAAGTTGCCACGTTTACAAACCATGAGAATTAATTTCTGGCGTTTTTACATTTTTTATTTTTTTTTTACTGGTAATGGCGGCGATCTGTAGTTTTTATCGAGACGTTGATATTGGGGCAGACATGTCAGACATTTTTGACACTTTTTTGGGACCAGTGACATTTATACAGCGATCAGAAATTTAAATATCCACTGATTACTGTATAAATGTTATTGGCAGTGAAGGGGTTAACCTGAAGGGGGCAGTGAAGGGGTTAACTGTGTTCCCTGGGCGTGTTCTAACTGTGAGGGGGCTGGGCAACCATGGGCATAAGAGATCTAACTGATCCCAGTGACAGGGATCAGTAGATCTTTTAAATGCCCACTGACAGAGCAGGGAACCGCCGGTTCCCCGTTCTTTCTCTCTGCCAGGTAATCGCGGCTCGCCGGTGGATATCGGGTCTGCCCGAGCCGCGGGCACACTCCTGCAGAGTGCGGCAGGCACGAGAACGAGCCAGTAAGGAACCGTTTAAGCCTGCACTACAGGGAGTGCAGAATTATTAGGCAAGTTGTATTTTTGAGGAATAATTTTATTATTGAACAACAACCATGTTCTCAATGATTCCAAAAACTCATTAATATCAAAGCTGAATATTTTTGGAAGTAGTTTTTAGTTTGTTTTTAGTTGTAGCTATTTTAGGAGGATATCTGTGTGTGCAGGTGACTATTACTGTGCATAATTATTAGGCAACTTAACAAAAAACAAATATATACCCATTTCAATTATTTATTTTCAGCAGTGAAACCAATATAACATCTCAAAATTCACAAATATACATTTCAGACATTCAAAAACAAAACAAAAACAAATCAGTGACCAATATAGCCACCTTTCTTTGCAAGGACACTCAAAAGCCTGCCATCCATGGATTCTGTCAGT